>JAREIS010000590.1:0-88133 GCA_030060385.1 Muscicapa striata striata
ATCATGTCAACAGTGCACAATGTCACATCCAGTGTCACGATGTCACACAATGTCACAGTGTCACATCCAGTGTCACACAGTGTTACAGTGTCATAAACACACACAATGTCACACAGTGTCACACATGGTGCCACCCAGTGTCACACCTGATGTCACACATAATGCCGCACAGTGTCACACACGGTGTCACAACGTGTCATATGATAATACATAATGTCACACCTGGTGTCATACATAATGTCATCCAATGTCAGTGTTACATGGCACTGTGTTACATAGGCCACACAGTGTCACACAGTGCCACATTCAGTGTCACACAATGTCACACAATGTCACACAATGTCACACACAATGCCACATCCAGTGTCACACACAGTGTCACAGTGCTGCTACACCCAGTGTCACACAATGTCACAATGTCACACATAATGCCACATCCAGTGTGCATAGTGTCACACAGTGTCACACAGTGTCACAGTGTCATGTGTTGTCACATGGCGTCACATACTGTTACACTCTGGTGTCACGAAGTGTCACGATGTCACATAAATGCCGCACACGGTGTCACAGTGTCACAGTGTCACACCCAGTGCTACACCTGGTGTCAGTGCCACACCGTGTCACACAGTGTCACACACAGTGCCACACCCGTGTCACCCGTGTCACCCCCGCTGTCACTCATGCCCCTCACACCCTCGCACGCCGGTGTCACCTGCGGTGTCACCTCGTCACTGTCCCTCCTCTGCACGGCCCTCCTCACCCCGGCGCCATTTTGGGTTTTTTTTTTGGGGGTTGGGACCTGGCGCCGGGGCGGGTCCTGTTTCCACGGCAACGCCCCTTTGTCGCCTCCCGGCGCTGTCGCCGCTGTCGCCGCTGTCACCGCCCGCGCCGTCGCCCGGCAACGCCACCCCGGCAACCGCGCGGGCCCCGCCTGTCGCGACATGACGGCCCGCCTGCGACATTCGGGCCCGCCGCGACACTTCGCGGGAGTTCGTCACGCCGTGTCACAGCAGCGTGTGACACGCCGGCTCCTATCGCGACACGCCGGGTGCTGCCTCGAGATATCGCGATATATCAGCTCTGTCGCGACACGTCGGTTCCCACCGCGACGGGCGGGACCGTCGCGACATGCGGGGATGGCGGGACACAACCGCCCTGTCGCGACAGCACCGCCCTGTCGCGACTTCTGCGATAACCCTCCCCACCCCGGGAAGGGGACCCAGGCGTCCGTGGGGGGAGGGAGGGGAAGGGGAGGGGCAGCGGGGGAGGGGCGCGCTCGGGAGGGCGGGGGAGGCACTGACCTCACTGTCCTGGAGCTGTCGCGATCCGACCTGGGGGAGGGGGCCAGTGAGGGCAGAGACCCCTGGCACCTCCTCCCAAAATCCTCCTGCCTCAAATCCCTGCGCGCCCTCACTGTGTCTCTGTCCCCAGGTGCCCCTGCGACAGACGGGGACGGGGGGAGGGGCGGGGCGGTGACGTCACGGGCCCCCGCGGGTCCTGCACCTGCTCCCCCATGGGAGGAGCGCATCCAAAAAAAAAAATCCCAGATTTTGGGAGGGAACTTGAATTCCTGACCCCCAAACCCTGATTTTGGGGAGAGACCTAAATCATAAATCCCGGATTTTGGGAGTCCTGAATCCAGATCCCCAAATATCAGATTTTGGGGAATCCTGGATCCCACAAATCTCAGATTTTGAGTATCCCAGATCCCCAAATCTCAGTTTTTGGGAATCCTGGAATCCTCAAATCCCTGATTTTGGGAAAAGAATTCCAAATCCCAAAATCCCCGATTTTGGGGAGTCCTGAATCCTACAAATTCCCGAAGTTTGGAGCGCCGGAGGGAGGAGTCCTCATGATCCCAAATCCTGGATTTTGGGCAGGAATATGTCCCAGATCCCCAGATCCCAGGTTTGGGTGGGAATCCTATTTCTCGCATTCCCAGATCTTGATTTTGGGATGTCCTCACTGCCAAATCCCAGATTTTAAGAAAGGGGTAAGTCTTGATCCTGAATTTCCAAATCCAGATCCCAAATCAGATTTAGAGGGGCTGTTCCCACCCTGGAGGGAATGTCCCAGATCCCCAAATCCTGGATTTTGGGAGGATGTCCCAGATCCCAGATCTCAAACCACAGATTTTGAGGAATGGGGGTCCCAGATCCTCAAATCCTGGAGGAGGGGGAGGGTCCTGAATCCTGGATTCCCAAATCTTGATTTTTGCAGGGAGTCTCCACCCCAATCCTGCATTTTGACGAATCCCAGGTTCCCAAATCCCAGATCCTCGATTTTGGGGGTGTGTTCCCAATCCCGGGTTTTGGAGCCGTTCCTGACCATCGATTCCAGATTTGTGAATCCTCTAATCCTAACCCAGTCCTGGATTTGGGGCCATTCCCTACCCAATCCTGATTTTTAGGCTGTTCCCAAAACCCCAATCCTGGATTTGGGGCCATTCCTAATCCCTGATGTTGGGACCACTCTCCATCCTCAATCCCCAATTCCTGATTTCAGGTCGTTTCCCCATCCCAAATCCCGGATTTTGGGACCATCCCTAACCCCTTTCTTTGGGTCCATTCCCATCCTCAACACCATTTTCGGGTCTTTACCCCAAATCCTCAATCCTGATTTTGGGGCCATTCTCGAATTTCTTTCAGAACGCTTCATCCCCACCCTGATTTCAGGGCCGCCCAACCCCTTATTTTGGGGCCATTCTCCATCCCCATCCACCCTCCCCAGCCCCATTTTTAGCTCCTTCCCCATTCCCAACTCCATTTGGCCCCTCCCCATTGTTGCCTCCCCATTTTTGGGCCCCTCCCCGTTGTTGCCCCTCCCATTTTTAGCGCCCCTCCCCATTTTTGTCCCTCCTGTCAAGCATTTGCGCTGCAGGGTGGTGGCGGCTGGTGCTGGCGCTGGTGCTGTGCCTCTGGGGGCTGAGCTGGGAGGGGCCGCGGGCTCAGCGGCCCCGCGCCCAGTCCCGCCTCCCAGCAGGGTCCGCAGTGCCTGTCCTGGGCTCGGAACGGCGCCTCCCGCTCCAGCCGGGCCGGGTACGGCCCCTCCTGCTCCAGCCGGGCCGGGTACCGCCCGTCCGCCTCCGGGTACTGCCTGTCCTGCCCGGCACCGCCCTCGCGCTCCAGCCGGGCCGGGCATGGCCCCTCGCGGTCCATCCTGCTGGAATACTGTCCTGCTCCATCCTGCTGGAATATTGTCCGTCCTGCTCCATCCTGCCGGAGTATTGTCCGTCCTGCTCCATCCTGCTGGAGTACTGTCCGTCCTGCTCCATCCTGCCCGCGTACTGCCCGTCCTGCCTCCAGGTGCGCCTGGTACTGCAGCTCCTGCTCCAGGACGCCGTGGAACTGCTCGGGGTAGGGCCTGCCCGCTCGGCCCGGCTCAGGTAGGGGCTCCGTCTCGCCTTTGTGCTCGGGTAGGGCTGCCGCTGGCGCGCTTCGGGTAGGGGCCTGGTCCCGCTTCTGCCAGAGTCAACGGCGTGTCTCGCCCCAGGTGCGTGGGCAGGGCCGCGCCTGCTCCAGGTGCCTGCAGCCGCTGTCGTGCTCAGGTGCTCGGGTAGGTCCTGGGTTGCCCAGGTGAGGCGGTACGCCCTGCGGGGTCGCTGTGGCCTGCAGGGCAGGTCCCGCCCGGCCTGGCCTGGGTAGGGCAGCTCGGGTCCCCGCAGAGCCTCGGCCTCCAGGTGGCTCCTGGTACCGAGCCCGGGGTCTGCGTGGCCCCGGGCGGGGGCAGGGGCACACGGGGGTGGCACTGCGGCTCGGGGTCCCGGTGGGACCCTGACCCGCTCGTGGGACCTGGGACCCCAGGACATCCCTCTGAGCCCTGGCCGGGGCTGGGCAATCCCAGACCCCGACCTAATTCCACAGGATCCGGGACCCTGACCCAATTCCACAGGGTCTGAGACCCCCGACCCGGCCCGCAGACGGACTCCGGGACCCCAGGACATCCCTGGAGCCCTGGCCGGGGCTGGGCAATCCCGAGACCCTGACCCACCCCACAGGATCCGGGACTCCTGACTCCATTCCACAGGGTCTGAGACTCGACCTGACCTCGTACGATTCGGGACCCCCAGGACATCCCTGAGCTTTGCCCTGGGCCAGGCAATGCCGCACACCCGGGACTCATCCTAAAGGGTCCGGGACCCTCACCCTGCCCCACATGGCCCTGAGACCCCTGACCCAATCCCAGCGGGTCCGGGACCCCTGACTCCTGCCCCCACGTGGCCCTGAGACCCTGACCCAATCCCAGCGGTTCGGGACCCCCACCCTGCCCCACGTGGCCCTGAGACCGTCCCCCAACATGTTCCTATAGCCCTGAGATCCCCAGGACCCCCATCCCAACCCAAGAGCCCCTGTGGGAGTCTCGTCCATTCCCACCTCCCGAATTTTTGTCTCTAGACCTCCCCACCTGGGGGTCCCTGGGCCACAGCCCCGTGACCCCAGCATGACCATCAAACCTGGGGTCCCCACTCAGGACCCCCAAACCCTGTGCAGCCCTACACCCCAAACTCGGGCCCCAAGCCCCTCCCACCCATGAACCCCAAAATTGGGGTCTCCTAGAACCCTTCCCCTGCCTCCCTAACCCGTGGCTCTCTCAGCAATTCCTCATTTCCCAAAACGGGTCCCTGGCCTCATGACCCCTGCACTGCCACCAAAATGGGGTCCCTGCCCCATGACCCCCATAATGCCCTCCCCACGACCCCTAGGACCCTCCTCTCCAAATCCGGGCTCTCCAGCCCCACGACCCCATCACCGTCCCCACGCCCCAGTGACCCCACCCATGACCCGCTGACCCCTCCGTGACCCCCAGATCCCCCCCACGCTGTGACCCCCCCGTGACCCCAAACAACGCTCCTCACCCCAGAACCGCTCTGCCCCCACCCCAGAGCCCTCCCCATATCCCCATATCCCCCATGCCCCCACATCCCCCATATCCATATCCCCACAACCCCCTATCCCCCATATCCCCACACCCTACCACCCACAGCCCCATCCCTGTCCCTCAGCCTCTGCACTCCGTACTCCCGTGTCCTCTCCATCCCCTACATCCACTCCGCCCACATCCCATCCCGGATCCCCGGATCCCTATCCCCATATCCCTATATATCCCATATCCCACTCCACATCCCCGGATACCCATATCCCCATATCCCCATATCCCCATATCCTGGATCCACTCCCCCATCCCACACTCCTGTACCCCCACACCCTGTACTCCCACAGCCCCACACCATAGCCCCATACCTGCCCCACATCCCCACCTCCTACAGCCCCATACCCTGCCCCCACACTGCCCACACCTGCCCCCACCCTGTACCCCCTATTATAGCCCCCATGCCCACCTATAGCCCTACACATCCCCCTATAGCCCTATGCCTAGCCTTGCCCCACCCCCTTACCCTATATATCCCTAGCCCCATAGCCTACCCCTATAGCCCACCCTATAGCCCCATATCCTAAGCCCATATAACCCCCTCCATGTCCTCTATACACCTATGCCCCCTATAGCCCCACACCTTGCCCCCTACCCCTATAGCCCCCTATATCCTCATCCTCATACCCCCACACCCTGCATCCCCATCACCCACCTGCTACATCCCCATAGCCCCATATACACCCTTACCCCTATAGCCCATGCCCCAACTCCCCACACCCCCTACCCCATGACACCCCATACCCTGCCCCACACCCCTTACCTAAGCCCCTATCACACTGCCCAACCCCTGTACCCTATGCCCTCATAGCCCCCACACCCCTACACCTGACCCCTATAGCCCCCATAGCCCCACATGACCCCTGATAACCCCTATAGCCCCCATACCCCTACATGCTGCCCCATACCTGACCCCTATAACCTCTATACCTTACCCCATAGCCCCTACCCCCACACCCCCATACCCCTAACCCCATAGCTGCCACACCCCTATAACCCCTATAACCCCATAGCCCCGTACCTGCCCCACACCCCCATACCCCTTACCCCCATACCCCTATAACCCCTATACACCCCCATACTACAGCCCCCCATACCCGCCCTATACCCCCTATACACCCCATAGCCCCGTACCTGCCCCATACCCCTACAGCCCCCATACCCGCCCCCACCCTCGCCCCCTCCTCACCGCGTGCCGGGGGGGCGCGGCGCCCCCCGCCCGCTGCCGCAGGTGCCGGTTCTCGCGGGCCAGGCGCTGCAGCTGCCCCTCGAGCTGCGCGATGCGGCGGCGCTGCGAGGCCAGGAGATGTCGCTGAGTCGCGATAATCCGGTTCAGCTCCAGCAGGTACTCGACAGCGCGGTCGGGGGGGTCGGAACCCCCCGGGGGGGCCCCGCCGCCCCCCGCGCCCTCCATGCCCCCGGGGGGAGGGGGGGAACGGGGGGGCAGCGGTGGGGGAGGGGGTCGGGAGGGTCGGCATGCGGGGGTGGGTGGGGGGATGGGGGTGAATTAAAAATGGGAGGTAAAAATTTGGGGGTGTAAAATGTTGGGGGTGGGGGTGTAAATGGGGGTCTTAAAATGGGGGGCTCAGCCCCGAGGGTGAGGGGGGATATGGGGGCCTGAATGGGGGGGGGGGATGGGCCCCCAGTGTGATGGGGGGGGAGGCGCCCCGAGGCAGGGGCGGCGGGGGCAGAGGGGTAGGGGGCGGCTCGGGGGGCCCGATCCAGGCGCGGGCTCGGAGGGAGGAGGAGAAGCGGGTGGGGGCGGGGCGGGGGCAGGGCCAAGGCAGCCTCCCCCCCCAAACCCCTCCCCCCACCCCCAGGCCATGAACCGCCCCCGCGGGGTTTTGGTGGGGGACACCTCCCCCTCCAGAAAGGACCCCCGGCGTTCCTGCCCCGCCCCCTTAATTAATCCTAATTAACAACCATATGGGGGGCGGGCTTGACCCCCTCCCCCAAAAAAACTCCTCCAGGACCCCGGACCCCCCTCCCCCGCTCCGTGTCCCCCTCCCAACTTGCCCCCGGGACCCCTGGGGTGTGACCCCCGGTGCCCCCCCTTTGCCCTCCCCCCGCCCCCGGCGCTGCCGCAGAGCTCAGCCCCGCTCGTTGCCATGGCAACAGGCACAAATAACTCGGGCTCTGATTGGGGTTCGGCCGCCCGCTGTGGGAGGGACCCCCGCCCAGAGCCCCCAGAGCCCCCAGAGCCCCGGACACCCCAGAGCCCCAGAGCCCCGGACACCCCCGGACACCCCCAACACCCCAGAGCCCCCAGACTCCTCCCAGCGCCCTCCGATTCCCCAAAGCCCCCGGCACCCCCAGCCCCCAGGTCCCCAAAGCCCCCAGCAGTCCCCAACCCCCACAGCCCCCTCCCCCAAAACATCCCCCAAAGCCCCTCATGGACCCCATGGCCCCCACCCCAGAGCCCCCAGTCACTCCTGGGTCCCCCCGCCCCTATAGGCCCTCCCTAAAAAATCCCTAAAGCCCCCAGGGACCCCAGAGAGCGGATGGCCCCAGGACGCCCCATAAACCCCCAGACCCCCGGGGTTCCGAGGGACCCCAAACCCCCGGGGTCCTCTCCTTCTGCTAGGGCCCCTCCCCCGCAGGTACCTGCAGACCCCCAGCGGGATCTCACAGAGCCCCCAAAAACCCCTAAAGCCCCCAGGGACCCCCATCACCCCCAGCCCCCAAGGGCCCCCAGCCCCTATAGAGAGCCCCCAGCCCCAGGACCCCATAGACCCCCAAAAAAACCCCAAAGCCCCCAGGGACCCCAATAGAGCCCTATAGCCCCCAACCCCGAGAGTCCTCCCATAAGCCCCCAAACTCCCAGGACCCACAGACCCCCAAAGGGTCCCCAGCTATAGAGCCCCTCCCCAAAACCTAAACCCCCAGGGACCCCAATAGAGCCCCTATAGCCCCCAATTCATGGCACCCCAAAATCCTGGGGAACCCCCCAAAAAAATCCCCAGGACTCCCCTCCCCAAAAATCCCAGGGCACCCCAAAATCATCGTGACCCCCCCAAATTCATGGGACCCCCCCAGAATCTCTGGGACCCCCCTGAGTTCCCCCCACCCCAAATTTTGGGGGTCCCGGGGTGCCCTTCCCCAAAAAAACCCCCTAAAGCCCCCCAGGGACCCCCCAAACCCCTCCAGCCCCCCCGGGGGTCCCCACAGCCCCTCCCCCCCCCGCCCCTCCCCCCCCCGCACACACGCTCAGGGTGGGGGAGGGGCGATCACAATTCCTTTATTTTCAAAAATTCCATAAAACACGCGCGGGGGGAGGGGCGGGATTTTGGGGGGGACCCCCCTCGGGGACCCCAATATTGGGGGGGGGCACCCCGGGATCCACAAAGGGGAATTTGGAGGCTCCCCAAAATTCGGGGGGGACCCCAAAACTTGAGGGGGGGTCCCCAATATTTTGGGGGTTCCCACCCCGAGGGACTTTTGGGGGGACCCCAGGATTTGGGGGTCTCAGGAATTTGGGGGGGTCCCAATGATTTTGGGGGGTCCTGGGATTTTTTTGGGGGTCCCCCGGGATTTTTGGGGGGGCATCCTGGGAATTGGGGGGTCCCTCAGGATTTTGGGGTGTCCTGGGATTTTTTGGGGCCCCCCAGGATTTTTGGGGTCACTGCTCGTTGGGGTGCCCTGAATTGGGGGGGCTCACAATGATTTTGGGGGATCCCAGGAGTTTTTTTGGAAGGAGGTCCCAGGATTTTTGGGGTCCCCCATTATTTTTTTGGGGTCCCTCATTATTTTTTTGGGGTCCCTCATTATTTTTTGGGGTCACTGCCTGGGGGTTGGGGTCCCATGACTCTTGGGTTGAGGTCCCATGAATCTTGGGGGTCACGATTTTGGGGGATCCTCGGGAGGAGTTCCCCAGGATTTTTTGGGGTCCCCCATTATTTTTTTGGGGTTCCCCAGGATTTTTTGGGGTCCCCAATTATTTTTTTGGGGTCCCCCCATGTTTTGGGGTCCCTGCTCGTTGAGGTCCCATGAGTCTGGAGGGGGGAGGGGTCACAATGATTTTGGGGTCCCCTGGGATTTTGGGGGTTCCCCACAATTTTGGGGGTCTCACAGAATTTTGGGGTCCCCCGGGATTTTTGGGGTCACAATGATTTTGGGGGATCCTGGAATTTTTTTGGGGGGGTCCCAGGATATTTTCAGAGTCCCCCATTATTTTTTTGGGGTCCCCCAGGATATTTTTGGGGTCCCCCAGGATTTTGGGGGTCCCTGCTCATTGGGGTCCCATGAACCTGGGGGGAGTCACAATGATTTTGGGGGATCCCGGGATTTTTTTGGGGGGGGGGGGGTGTCCCAGGATTTTTTGGGGTCCCCCCGGATATTTTGGGGTGCCCCACGATGTTTTTGGGGGTCACTGCTCGTTGGGGGCGGGGTTGGTGTCCGGGTACTTGGTGAGGTCAAAGGTCAGCACTTTGCTGATGACGCAATCACCTTGCTGGGGGGGGAGGGGAGGGGGAGGGGTCACAGCCCGACCTCCGACCCCCAAAAACCCCTGAACCCCAAAACTGCCCCGAACCCCAAAAGGGATCAAACACCCCCCCAAAAACCCCTCCCCCAATGGGAACCCCCAGTTTGGGGTTTTTTTTAGGAACCCCCCAACCCCAATTTGGGGTTTTGGGGACCCCTCCCCCAATAAGAACCCCCAGATTTTGGGGAACCCCTCCCCCAATGGGAATCCCCCCCAATCTGAGGTTTTTGGGGAACCCCCCTCCCCCCCATTTTGGGCTTTTTTGGGGAACCCCCCTTGACCATCCCCCCCCCCTCCCCCCAATGACCCCCTCGGTTTTTGGGGTGCTGCTGCCCCTCCCCCCCCCCCGTTTTTGGGGCATTTTGGGGGGATTTTTGGGGGTGTTTGAGGCATTTTGGGGGGGATTTTTGGGATATTTTCAGTATTTCTGGAGGTTCTTTGGGGGTACTTTGGGATATTTGACACGTTTTGGGATTGGTTTAGGGAATTTTGGGGAACTTGAGGGATTTTTTTGGGATTTTTTGGGAATTTGGGGTTTTTTTGGGGATGTTTGAGGGGATTGAGGCATTTTTGGGGAGTATCTGAGGGATTTTTGGAGATATTTGAAGTATTTTTGGGGATATTTGGGGTTTTTGGAAGTGTCTGAGGGGGATTTTGGGATGTTTTCTGTATTTTGGGGCTGTTTTAGGGAATTTTGGGGTCTCTCAGGGGTATTTAGGGGTATTTTGGGGTGTTCCAGGGGCATTTTTTGGGTATTTTGGGGGTCTCTGGGCTATTTTAGGGGTTTTTTTGGGTGTTTTAGGGATATTTTGGGGCATTTCTGGGTGTCTCAGGAGTATTTTGGGGTGTCTCAGGAGTATTTTGGGGTGTTTCAGGGAGATTTTGGGGTGGTTTAGGGTTAGTTTTGGCATTTTAGGGGTATTTTGGGGGGATTTTTGGGTGGGATTTGGGTATTTTGAGGCATTTCAGGGATATTTTGGGTTATTTTGGGGTGTCTCAGGTGGATTTTGGGGTGTCTCAGGGACATTTTGGGGTGTCTCAGGTGGATTTTGGGGTGTCTCAGGAATATTTTGGGGTATCTCAGGGACATTTTGGGGTGTCTCAAGGACATTTTGGGGTGTCTCAGGTGGATTTTGGGGTATCTCAGGGACATTTTGGGGTGTCTCAAGGACATTTTGGGGTGTCTCAGGGACATTTTGGGGTGTCTCAGGTGGATTTTGGGGTGTCTCAGGGACATTTTGGGGTGTCTCAGATGGATTTTGGGGTGTCTCAGGGACATTTTGGGGTGTCTCAGATGGATTTTGGGGTGTCTCAGGGACATTTTGGGGTGTCTCAGGTGGATTTTGGGGTGTCTCAGGAATATTTTGGGGTGTCTCAGGTGGATTTTGGGGTGTCTCAGGAATATTTTGGGGTGTCTCAGGTGGATTTTGGGGTGTCTCAGGGACATTTTGGGGTGTCTCAGGGATATTTTTGGCTATTTTGGGGCACGTCACTGATTCTTTTGGGTATTTGAGGGATATTTTGGGGTGCTTTGGATGTTTTGGGGTATTTTTGGGGGGGTTTAGGAAGATTTTGGGGCACCTTGGGGGGATTTTTGGGGATTTCAGGGACATTTTGGGGGATTTTTTAGGGTTTTAGGTGTATTTTGGGGTATTATGGGGTGCCTCAGGGATATTGTGGGGGATTTTTTGGTGTCTCAGGGATATTTTGGGGTGTCCCAGGGCAATTTTGGGGTGTATTTTGGGATATTTTGGGGTGTCTCAGGTGGATTTTGGGATATTTTGGGGTGTCCCTGGCCGTTTTTGGTGTTTCAGGGATACTTTAGGGTGTCTCAGGGATATTTTGGGGAGTATTTTTGGTTATTTTGGGGTTTATTTTGGGATATTTTGGGGTGTCCCACCCCGTTTTTTGGTGTCTCAGGGATATTCTGGGATATTTTGGGGTGTCTCAGGGATACTTTGGGGTGTCTCAGGGATATTTTGGGGTGTATTTTGGGTTATTTTGGGGTGTCCCAGCCTGTTTTTGGTGTCTCAGGGTTATTTTGGGATACTTTGGGGTGTATTTTGGGATATTTTGGGGTACCTCAGGGATAATTTGGGGTGCATTTTGGGTGTATTTTGGGGTGTATTTTGGGGTACCTCAGGGATATTTTGGGGTGTCTCAGGGTTATTCTGGGATATTTTGGGGTGTCTCAGGGCAATTTTGGGGTGTCTCAGGGTCATTTTGGGGTACCTCAGGGTTATTCTGGGATATTTTGGGGTACTTCAGGGTTATTTTGGGGTGTATTTTGGGATATTTTGGGGTGTCTCAGGGCTATTTTGGGGTACCTCAGGGTTATTCTGGGATATTTTGGGGTACCTCATTTTGGGATATTTTGGGGTGTCTCAAGGATATTTTGGGGTGTCTCAGGGATATTTTGGGATATTTTGGGGTGTCTCAGGGATATTTTGGGGTGTCCCAGCCCGTTGTTGGTGTCTCAGGGGTACCTCAGGGATATTTTGGGGTATCTCAGGGTTATTGTGGGTGTCTCAGGGATATTTTGGGGTACCCCAGGGATATTTTGGGGTGCATTTTGGGCTGTTTTTTGGGGGTACCTCGGGGTAGACGCCGATCAGGCTCTGGGCCTTGGTGTAAAACTCCTCCTTGAGGGAGATGACAATGGCCTGGAAGTTGGCAGCCGACTGCTCCTTGATGTAATTGGCCACCTGGGGACCCCAAAAACTGCCTTGGCACCCCAAAAACACACCTGGCACCCCCAAAAATGGATCTGGCACCCCAAAGATGGGGTGGGGAGCCCCAAAATTGGGGGGGTGGGGAGGGAAAAATTCCATCCCAGGGCAGAGAAATGATGGAAATGGGGCTGGGGGTTGGGGTGACACCCCCAGACCCCAAATGGGAAGGGGTCCCCAAAATGAGGGGTCCCCAGATTGGGGAGTGGTCCCGAAGTGGGCCAAGGGGCCGGGAGGGGTCCCCAGATTGGGGAGGGGTCCCCCAAATTGGGGAGGGGTCCCCAAAATGGGGAGGGGTCCCCAAATGGGGAGGGGTCCCCCCAGATTGGGGAGGGTCCCCCCAAATTGGGGAGGGGTCCCCAAAGTGGGGAGGGGTCCCAAATTGGGGAGGGGTCCCCAAAGTGGATAGGGGAGGGGCCCCCAGATTGGGAGGGTCCCCCGAGACTGACCTGCGAGTCCCCAGTTCGGAGGAGGCGTCCCCCAATGGGAAGGGGTCCAAAGTGTCCATTTGGGGGGTCCGGGCTGGGACCTGCAAATGGGGATTCAACTGGGCCCGGCCCAGCCCCTCGGCACCACAAACCAAGGACACCCAGACTCACCAGGGAGCCCAAACCAACTGGGACCCACAACTCCAGGGCACCAACCCAACTGGGACCCAGACCCACCCAGGGAACCCAAAACTGGGGCACCCCCCGGGCCCAGCCCCAGGGCACCCCAAAACCCAACTGGGACACCCAGACCCCCCCAGGGCACCCCAAAACCCAACTGGGACACCCAGACCCCCCCAGGGAACCCCAAAACCCCAACTGGGACCCCCTGAGGAGCCCCCTCTGGGTTTTGGGGAGTTTTGGGGGGGTCCCACCTGTGGATTTTTGGGTTTTCTCAGGGGGTTTCGAGACTTTCCCAGGGGATTTTGGGGTCCCCCTCTGGATTTTGGGGTGCTCCCAGATTTTGGGGTTCCCCCCCCCCAGAGGATTTTGGGGTCCCCCTGTGGGTGAGGCTGAGCAGGGCCAGGGTGACCAGAGGAGTTTTTGGGGGAGATCCCCTGGGGTTCCCTGGGATTTTGGGATTTCCCCATGGATTTTTAGGATCCCCAGGATTTTGGGATCCCCTCAGTTTTGGGATCCTCCAGGGGATTTTGGGATTCTCCAGGATTTTGGGGTCCCCCCAGGATTTGGGGTCCCACCTGTGGATGGGGAAGAGCAGGGCAGGGTGGCCAGAGGGGTTTTTAGGATTTCCCCAGGGGTTTTTGGGGTCCCTCAGGGGATTTTGGGGTCCCCAGGGGGTTTGGGGATCCCCAGGATTTTGGGGTCCCCCAGGATTCTGGGATCCCCCCCAGGATTTTGGGGTCCCCAGGGGTTTTGGGGTCCCCCAGGATTTTGGGGTCCCCCAGGATTTGGGATCCCCCCCAGGATTTTGGGGTCCCCCAGGGGGTGTTTGGGGTACCCCAGGGGGTGTTTGGGATCCCCCCCAGGATTTTGGGGTCCCCCAGGATTCTGGGATCCCCCCCAGGCGCCGCTCAGGTTGTCCATGGGCCGGAAGCGCTTCCCCGGCGCCACGCAGTTGTAATTGATCCCGTCCAGGTACGGCTCCTCGGGGTTCTCGGGGCCCAGGAACGCCTGGGGACAGGTGGGGACAGGTGTGACACAGGTGTGACACAGGTGTGACAGGTGTGACAGAGGTGTGACACAGGTGTGACACAGGTGTGACACAGGTGTGACAGGTGTGACACAGGTGTGACAGGTGTGACACAGGTATGGCTCCTCGGGGTTCTCGGGGCCCAGGAACGCCTGGGGACAGGTGGGGACAGGTGTGAGACAGGTGTGAGACAGGTGTGACACAGGTATGGCTCCTCGGGGTTCTCGGGGCCCAGGAACACCTGGGGACAGGTGGGGACAGGTGTGAGACAGGTGTGAGACAGGTGTGAGACAGGTGTGAGACAGGTGTGACAGGTGTGACAGGTGTGACACAGGTGTGAGACAGGTGTGACACAGGTGTGACACAGGTACGGCTCCTCGGGGTTCTCGGGGCCCAGGAACGCCTGGGGACAGGTGTGACACAGGTGTGACAGGTGTGACAGGTGTGACAGGTGTGACACAGGTACGGCTCCTCGGGGTTCTCGGGGCCCAGGAACGCCTGGGGACAGGTGGGGACAGGTGTGACACAGGTGTGACAGAGGTGTGATACAGGTGTGACACAGGTACGGCTCCTCGGGGTTCTCGGGGCCCAGGAACGCCTGGGGACAGGTGTGACACAGGTGTGACACAGGTGTGACACAGGTACGGCTCCTCGGGGCCCAGGAACGCCTGGGGACAGGTGTGACAAAAGTGTGACAGGTGTGACGGGTGTGACAGAGGTGTGACACAGGGACAGTGATACAGGTGTGACACAGGTGTGACACAGGTAGGGCTCCTCAGGGTTCTCGGGGCCCAGGAATGCCTGGGGACAGGTGGGGACAGGTGTGACACAGGTGTGAGAGGTGTGACACAGGGACACAGGTGTGACACTGACACAGGTGTGACATAGGAACAGTGCACAGGTGTGACACAGGTGTGACACAGGAACAGTGACACAGGGACAGGACACAGGTGTGACACAGGTAGGGCTCCTCGGGGTTCTCAGGGCCCAGGAATGCCTGGGGGACACAGGTGTGACACAGGTGTGACACAGGAACAGTCACACAGGGACAGGACACAGGTGTGACACAGGAACAGTGACACAGGAACAGTGATACAGGTGTGAGACAGGTGTGAGACAGGTGACTCAGGGACAGTGACACAGGTGACTCCAGGGTGACTCCTCGGGGTTCTTGGGGCCCAGGAGCACCTGGGGAATGGCGGGGGCCAATCCTGTGTCAGCCTTGTACAGGTGTGTGACCCCTGTACAGGTGTGTCAGCCTTGTACAGGTGTGTGACCCCTGTACAGGTGTGCCAGCCTTGTACAGGTGTGTGACCCCTGTACAGGTGTGTCAGCCTTGTACAGGTGTGTGACCCCTGTACAGGTGTGCCAGCCCCACACAGGTGTGCCAATCTCACCTGTCCACCTGTGCCAGCCCCACACAGGTGTGTGACCCCTGTACAGGTGTGCCAGTCTCCCACAGGTGTGTGACCCCTGTACAGGTGTGCCAGCCCCACACAGGTGTCTAACCCCTGTACAGGTGTGCCAGCCTTGTACAGGTGTGTAACCCTGTACAGGTGTGCCAGTCTCCCACAGGTGTGCCAGTGTCACCTGTACAGGTGAGTCTCACCTGGGCGCTGCTGTTGCGGGACAGCCCCATACAGGTGTGTCAGTGTCACACAGGTGTGTCAGTGTCTCACAGGTGTCACACAGGTGTGTCAGTCTCACCTGGGCGCTGCTGTTGCGGGACAGCTCCATACAGGTGTGTCAGTGTCACACAGGTGTGTCAGTGTCACACAGGTGTCACGCAGGTGTGTCAGTGTCAGACAGGTGTCACACAGGTGTGTCAGTCTCACCTGGGTGCTGCTGTTGCGGGACAGCTCCATACAGGTGTGTCAGTGTCACACAGGTGTCACACAGGTGTGTCACAGTGTCACACAGGTGTCTCACCTGGGCGCTGCTGTTGCGGGACAGCCCCATACAGGTGTGTCAGTGTCACACAGGTGTCACACAGGTGTGTCAGTGTCACACAGGTGTCTCACCTGGGCGCTGCTGTTGCGGGACAGCCCCACACAGATGTGTCAGTGTCACACAGGTGTCACACAGGTGTCTCACCTGGGCGCTGCTGTTGCGGGACAGCCCCATACAGGTGTGTCAGTGTCACACAGGTGTGTCAGTGTCACACAGGTGTCACACAGGTGTGTCAGTGTCACACAGGTGTCACACAGTCTCACACAGGTGTGTCAGTCTCACCTGGGCGCTGCTGTTGCGGGACAGCCCCATACAGGTGTGTCAGTGTCACACAGGTGTCACACAGGTGTGTCAGTGTCACACAGGTGTCTCACAGTGTCACACAGGTGTGTCAGTCTCACCTGGGCGCTGCTGTTGCGGGACAGCCCCATACAGGTGTGTGTCAGTGTCACACAGGTGTGTCAGTGTCACACAGGTGTCTCACCTGGGCGCTGCTGTTGCGGGACAGCGCTTTGTAGATCTCGTCGATGTTGGTGGCCACGGCCTCGAAGCAGGAGTTGAAGCGGTCGAATCGCTCCTTCTTCATCTGCTCAAACGCCTGCTTGGCCTTCTTGGCGCGTTTGCGCGCGGCCTCGAACTCTGGGGACACAGGGGACATTGGGGACATCACAGACAGCCATGGGGACATTGGGGACATGACAGACAGCCATGGGGACATTGGGGACATGACACTGCTTGGCCTTCTTGGCGCGTTTGCGCGCGGCCTCGAACTCTGGGGACACAGGGGACATTGGGGACAGGACAGACAGCCATGGGGACACTGGGGACATCACAGACACCCAGGGACAGCCATGGGGACACTGGGGACATCACAGACACCCAGGGACAGCCATGGGGACATCACAGACACCCAGGGACAGCCAGGGGGACATTGGGGACACGACAGACACCCAGGAGACAGCCATAGGGCATTGGGGACAGCCAGAGGTCACCCAGAGACAGCCATGGGGACATCAGAGACACCCAGAGACAGCCATGGCAACATGTCCCGCCATGTCCCCATGGTGTCCCCATCACCTGAGATCTCCTGGAACTTGTCCCTGACACTGTCCCATGTCCCCCCTGTGTCCCCATCATGTCCCCCTGTCCCACCATCCAAGGTCTCCTGGAAATTGTCCCTGACACCCCTCATGTCCCCCTGTGTCCCCAGGGCATCCTCACCGTCCGAGGTCTCCTGAAATTTGTCCCCATGTCCCCCCGTGTCCCCAGGGTGTTCCCACAGTCCGAGGTCTTCTGGAACTTGTCCCCCAAGTCCCCTCTGTGTCCCCAGGGTGTCCCTCTGTGTCCCCAGGGTGTCCCCACCGTCCGAGGTCTCCTGAAATTTGTCCCCATGTCCCCATGTCCCCCGTGTCCCCAGGGTGTCCCCCCCCGTGTCCCAGGGTGTCCCCCTGTGTCCCCAGGGTGGCCTCACTGTCCAAGGTCTCCTGGAACTTGTCCCCCATGTCCCTCCTGTGTCCCAAGGGCATCCCCCCCGTGTCCCCCCATGTCCCCGCTGTGTCCCCAGGGTGTCCCCCCGTGTCCCCAGGGTGGCCTCACCGTCCGAGGTCTCCTGAAATTTGTCCCCATGTCCCCCCCGTGTCCCCAGGGTGTCCCCCCCGTGTCCCTAGGGTGTCCCCCCCGTGTCCCCACTGTCCGAGGTCTCCTGGAAATTGTCCCCCAAGTCCCCCCTGTGTCCCCAGGGTGTCCCCCCCATGTCCCCAGGGTGTCCCCCCCGTGTCCCCAGGGTGTCCCCCCGTGTCCCCACCATCCGAGGTCTCCTGGAACTTGTCCCTGACGCTCTCCAGTTTCTCCATGGCTTTCATGTTGGGCGCTGCGATGCGCTGCAGGACGCTCTGCTGCTCCGTCAGACGCTGCTGCAGCGCCGACATCTCCTGCCGGATCTCCTCCTCCGCCTGCGCGTCCTGGGGACACGGGGACAGGGACACGGGGACACGGACACGGGGACAGCAGGGACATGGGGACGGGGACACAGCGACACGGGGACAGCAGGGACACGGGGACAGGGACACAGCGACACGGGGACAGCAGGGACACGGGGACAGGGACACGGGGACAGCAGGGACACGGGGACAGCGGGGACAGGGGGACACGGACACGGGGACAGGGACAGGGGGACAGCAGGGACACGGGGACAGCAGGGACACGGGGACAGCAGGGACACGGGGACAGGGACACGGGGACAGGGACACGGGGACAGCAGGGACATGGGGATAGGGACATGGGGACAGCAGGGGACAGGGACACAGCAACACGGGGACAGCAGGGACACGGACAGGGGGACAGCAGGGACATGGGGACACGGGGACAGACACAGGGGGACAGCAGGGGGGACAGCGGGACACGGGGACAGGGACAGGGGGACAGCAGGGGACACGGGGACAGGGACACAGCAACACGGGGACAGCAGGGACACGGGGACAGGGACATGGGGACAGCAGGGACAGGGACATGGGGACAGGGACATGGGGACAGCAGGGGACACAGGGACAGGGACACAGGGACAAGGACACGGGGACAGGGACATGGGGACAGCAGGGACAGGGACATGGGGACAGCAGGGACATGGGGACAGCAGGGACATGGGGACATGGGGACAGGGACATGGACACAGGGACACGGGGACACAGGGACAGGGACACGGGGACGTGGGGACAGCAAGGACATGGGGACAGCAGGGGACACGGGGACAGGGACAGGGACATGGGGACAGCAGGGACATGGGGACAGCAGGGACATGGGGATGTCAGAGGACGTGGGGCCATGGGGGGACACAGGAAATGGGAACACAATGAGTGGGTGGGGCAGAGTGGGCGGAGTCAATGTCAGGTGTGGTCAGGGCAGGGTCAGGCTGTGGTCAGGTGTGCTGGGCCATGCCCAGGTGTGTGCATGTGCCCAGCTGTGCCCAGGTGTGTGTCCATGCCCAGGTGTGTGTCCATGCCCAGGTGTGCCCAGGTGTGTTCCCAGCTGTACCCAGGTGTGTTCCCAGCTGTTCCCAGGTGTGTTCCCACCTGTTCCCAGCTGTGTTCCCAGCTGTTCCCAGGTGTGTTCCCAGGTGTGTTCCCAGCTGTTCCCAGGTGTGTTCCCAGGTGTGTTCCCACCTGTTCCCAGCTGTGTTCCCACCTGTTCCCAGCTGTGTTCCCAGCTGTTCCCAGGTGTGTTCCCAGGTGTGTTCCCAGCTGTTCCCAGGTGTGTTCCCACCTGTTCCCAGGTGTGTTCCCAGCTGTTCCCAGGTGTGTTCCCACCTGTTCCCAGCTGTGTTCCCAGCTGTTCCCAGGTGTGTTCCCAGGTGTGTTCCCAGCTGTTCCCAGGTGTGTTCCCAGGTGTGTTCCCAGCTGTTCCCAGGTGTGTTCCCACCTGTTCCCAGGTGTGTTCCCAGGTGTGTTCCCAGCTGTTCCCAGGTGTGTTCCCAGGTGTGTTCCCAGCTGTTCCCAGGTGTGTTCCCAGCTGTTCCCAGCTGTGTTCCCACCTGTTCCCAGGTGTGTTCCCAGGTGTGTTCCCAGGTGTGTTCCCAGGTGTGTTCCCAGGTATGCCCAGGTGTGCCCAGGTGTGTTCCAGGTGTGTTCCCAGCTGTTCCCAGCTGTGTTCCCAGCTGTGTTCCCAGCTGTTCCCAGGTGTGTTCCCAGCTGTCCCAGCTGTGCCCCCGTGCGTGTCTCACCTTGAGCTCCTCGGGCAGGTCGCTGTAGTCGATCTCGATCAGCGCCTCCCGCGCGTACAGGCTGGAGCTGCGCTGGGAGCTGCCCCCGGGCTCCTCCCCGCTGCCACCGCCCTGGGGGGACACAGGGGACACTCAGGGGACATGGGGACACAGCTGGAGCTGCCCCCGGGCTCCTCCCCACTGCCACCGCCCTGGGGGGACACAGGGGACAGTCTGGGGACACTCAGGGGGACATGGGGACACAGCTGGAGCTGCGCTGGGAGCTGCCCCCGGGCTCCTCCCCACTGCCACCACCCTGGGGGGACACAGGGGACACTCAGGGGACATGGGGACACAGCTGGAGCTGCGCTGGGAGCTGCCCCGGGCTCCTCCCGCTGCCACCGCCCTGGGGGACACAGGGGACACTCAGGGGACATGGGGACACAGCTGGAGCTGCCCCCGGGCTCCTCCCCACTGCCACCGCCCTGGGGACACACAGGGGACACTCAGGGGACATGGGGACACAGCTGGAGCTGCGCTGGGAGCTGCCCCCGGGCTCCTCCCCACTGCCACCGCCCTGGGGACACAGGGGACAGTCTGGGGACACTCAGGGGACATGGGGACACAGCTGGAGCTGCGCTGGGAGCTGCCCCCGGGCTCCTCCCCACTGCCACCGCCCTGGGGGGACACAGGGGACACTCAGGGGACATGGGGACACAGCTGGAGCTGCCCCCGGGCTCCTCCCCACTGCCACCGCCCTGGGGACACAGGGGACACTCAGGGGACAGTCTGGGGACACTCAAGGGACATGGGGACACACGGGGACACACAGGGGACACAGGGGACAGTCAGGGGACATGGGGGACACACAGGGGACACAGGGGGTGGCTCAGGGCTGTCCCTGTCCCTGTCCCCACCTCCTCCTGGCTGATGTCATCCATGGAGCCCCGGGCCAGGGGCAGGCGGATGTGACACGGGGACACACAGGGACACACAGGGGTGACACAGGCACACACAGAGGGTGGCTCAGGGCTGTCCCTGTCCCTGTCCCTGTCCCCACCTCCTCCTGGCTGATGTCATCCATGGAGCCCCGGGCCAGGGGCAGGCGGATGTCCTGCATCTTGCACGCCTGCAGCAGGTTGTGGCGGTCACTGCGCTTCTGCTCCAGCTTCGTCTCGATGGCCGTCACCTCCTTCTGCAGGTGGGTCATCTCCCTGGGGACAGGGACAGGACATGGGGACATGGGGACAGACCATGGGGACAGGGACAGGGCATGGGGACAGGGATAGAGCATGGAGACAGAGACAGGGCATGGGGACAGGGACAGGGCATGGGGACAGGCCATGGGGACAGGGACAGGACATGGGGACATGGGGACAGCCATGGGGAGAGGGCATGGGGACAGGCCATGGGGACAGGGGACACGGCATGGGGACAGGGATAGAGCATGGAGACAGAGACAGGGCATGGGGACAAGGACAGGGCATGGGGACAGGGACATGGACATGGTGACAGGGACATGGACATGGTGACTGGGATAGGCCATGGAGACATGGCAGGGGACAGGCCATGGGGACACAGGGACAGGCCATGGGGACAGGGCATGGGGGCAGGGCATGGGGACAGGGACAGGACACAGGGACAGGGCCTGGGGGCAGGGACAGAGCATGGGGACAAGGACAGAGCATGGGGACAGGGACAGTCATGGGGACATGGTGACAGGGACATGGGGACAGGGACATGCCCACAGGGTCCTTACCCCACCCCCACATATTGGTCCCACCCCCACGCTCTGGCCCCGCCCCCTCTGGCCCCGCCCTCACTTGTTGGCCCCGCCCAGTTTCTTGCGGATCTCGTCCATCTCGTGGTTTTTGTCGTTCACCTCCGACTTCTTGGCCAGGTGCTGGTTCTTGAGGTCCTGCAGCTGCGCCATCGTCTCGTCAATGATCTTCATGTGCCTCTGCTCCTCCTGGGACAGCCAAAAACAGCCAAAATCACCCAGAATCAGCCCAAAAATCACCCAAAAACAGTCCATGATCTTCATGTGCCTCTGCTCCTCCTGGGACAGCCAAAAATTACCCCAAATCACCCAAAATCAGCCCAAAAATCACCCAAAAATCACCCAAAACCAGTCCATGATCTTCATGTGCCTCTGCTCCTCCTGGGACAGCCAAAAACAGCCAAAATTACCCAAAAATATCCCAAAAATCACCCAAAAACAGTCCATGATCTTCATGTGCCTCTGCTCCTCCTGGGACAGCCAAAAATTACCCCAAATCACCCAAAATCAGCCCAAAAATCAAAAATCACCCAAAAAAAATCATGTGCCTCTGCTCCTCCCCAAAAGCCAAAATTACCCAAAATCCATGATCTTCATGTGCCTCTGCTCCTCCTGGGACAGCCAAAAACAGCCAAAATTACCCAAAATCAGCCCAAAAATCACCCAAAACCAGTCCATGGTCTTCATGTGCCTCTGCTCCTCCTGGGACAGCCAAAACCAGCCAAAATTACCCAAAATCAGCCCAAAAATCACCCAAAACCAGTCCATGATCTTCATGTGCCTCTGCTCCTCCTGGGAGAGCCAAAAATTACCCCAAATCACCCAAAATCAGCCCAAAAATCACCCAAAAATCACCCAAAAACAGTCCATGATCTTCATGTGCCTCTGCCCAAAACCAACCCTCCTCCTGGGAGAGCCAAAAACAGCCAAAATTACCCAAAAATATCCCAAAAATCACCCAAAATCAGCCCAAAAATCACCCAAAAATCACCCAAAAACAGTCCATGATCTTCATGTGCCTCTGCTCCTCCTGGGACAGCCAAAAATTACCCCAAATTACCCAGAATCAGCCCAAAAATCACCCAAAACCAGTCCATGGTCTTCATGTGCTGCTGCTCCTCCTGGGACAGCCAAAATTACCCCAAATCACCCAAAATCAGCCCAAAAATCACCCAAAAATCACCCAAAACCAGTCCATGATCTTCATGTGCCTCTGCTCCTCCTGGGACAGCCAAAAACACCCCAAATCACCCAAAATCAGCCCAAAAATCACCCAAACACAGTTCATGATCTTCATGTGCCTCTGCTCTTCCTGGGGACACCCCAAATCACCCAAAATCAGCCCAAAAACCACCCAAAAACAGTCCATGATCTTCATGTGCTGCTGCTCCTCCTGGGGAGAGCCAAAACCAGCCAAAATCACCCAGAATCAGCCCAAAAATCACCCAAAAACACTCCATGGTCTTCATGTGCCTCTGCTGCTCCTGGGACAGCCAAAAACAGCCAAAATTACCCAGAATCAGCCCAAAAATCACCCAAATATCACCCAAAAACAGTCCATGATCTTCATGTGCCTCTGCTCCTCCTGGGAGAGCCAAAATCAGCCAAAATTACCCAAAATCAGCCCAAAAATCACCCAAAATTACCCAAAATCAGCCCAAAAACCAGCCCAAAAACAGTCCATGATCTTCATGTGCCTCTGCTCCTCCTGGGGAACACCCAAAATCAGCCAAAATCAGCCAAAATCCACTCCAAACCAGCCCAAACCAGTCCCTGATCTGCATGTGCCACTGCTCCACCAGTGGGGAGGAGCCAAAATCCCCCAAAATCCCCCCCAAAATCCACTCCAAAAACCAGCCCAAACAGTCCATGGTCTTCATGTGCTGCTGCTGCTCCTGGGGACAGCCAAAACCAGCCAAAAAATAGCCAAAATCACCCAAAACCAGCCCAAAAATCACCCCAAACAGTCCCTGATCTTCATGTGTTGCTGCTCCTCTTGGGGGGGGGAGTCAAAACCACCCAAAAATGCCCCCAAAAATCACCCCAAAACCAGCCCAAGCAGCCCCTGATCTCCATGTGCTGCTGCTGCTCCTGGGGAGCAGAAACTCTGTGGGACCCCCCAAAACTCCCCTCAAAACCCCCCAAATCCTCCCCAAAGAAACCCCAAAATCCCAAAAAAAAGCCCCAAAACTTCTGGAGTTTCTTGATCTCATTCCTTGTTGTCTCCCTGCTCCCACATCAGCTCCTCCTGCTCTGGGGGAGGCCCCAAATCACCCCTAAAAACCCACTCAAAATTCCCAAAAAAACCCTAAAAAAATCCAAAAAACCTCAGAAAAAAACCCCAAAAATCCCAAAAACCTCCCAAACCCCCAAACCTTTTTGAGTTTCTCGATCTCGGCCTCGTCCTTGCTCAACCCCTGCTCCCACATCAGCACCTTGTGAGACCCCAGGATCCCCAAAACCCCAAAAAACCCCCAAAAAACCTCAGAAAAAAACTGAAGAACCCCAAAACCCCCAGACCCCCAAACCTTTTTGAGTTTCTTGATCTCATTCCTTGTTCTCTCCCTGCTCCCACATCAGCTCCTCCTGCTCTGTGCGAGCCCCCAAAACACCCCTAAAAATCCACTCAAAATTCCCAAAAAACCCTAAAAAAATCCAAAAACTCAGAAAAAAACCCCCAAAAACCCCCCAAAGTCCCCCCAAAACCCCCCAAACCTTTTTGAGTTTCTGAATCTGCTCCTTGTTTTCTCCCGCTCCCACATCCTGCTCTGGGGGAGCCCCCAAAACACCCCTAAAAATCCACTCAAAATTCCCAAAACACCCTAAAAAAATACAAAAAAACTCAGAAAAAAGCCCCAAAAATCCCAAAAAAATCCCCAAACCCCCCAAAAATCCCCCAAACCCCCCAAACCTTTTTGAGTTTCTCGATCTCGGCCTCGTCCTTGCGCACCCCCTGCTCCCACATCCTGCTCTGGGGGAGCCCCCAAAACACCCCTAAAAATCCCCTCAAAATTCCCCAAAAAACCTAAAAAAATACAAAAAAACTCAGAAAAAAACCCCAAAAATCCCCCAAAATCCCCCAAAATCCCAAACCTTTTTGAGTTTCTCGATCTCGGCCTCGTCCTTGCGCACCCCCTGCTCCCACATCAGCACCTTCTCCTGGTCCTCCCGCAGCTGGTTCCGCTCAAAGTCCAGCTGGATGCCCAGGCGGGTCTTCTGGTTCTCAAACTCCAGCCTGGGCACAGGGGGGCACTCAGGGGGGTTTGGGGGCACTCAGGGGTTTGGGGGTCCCTGAGGGGTTTTTGGGGGTCCCTGAAGGGTTTTTGGGGGGGGCACTGAGGTGTTTCAGGGGCTCCCTGAGGGATTCTTCTGGTTCTCAAACTGCAGCCTGGGCACACACAGGGGGGTTGGGGGGGCACTCAGGGGGGTTTGGGGGGCACTCAGGGGGGTTTGGGGGGCACTCATGGGTATTTGGGGGGCATTGAGGGGTTTCTGGGGAGCACTGAGGGGTTTGGGGGTCCCTGAGGTGTTTTAGGGGGTCCCTGAAGGGTTTTTTGGGGTCTCTCCAATGGTTTTCAGGAGTTCCTAAGGGCTCTTAGGGAGTCCCTGAGGGGTTTTTGAGGGTCCTGGATGGATTTGGGGGGTCCCTGAAGGGTTTTTGGGGGTCCCTGAGGGGTTTTGGGGGTCCTGGATGGATTTGGGGGTCCCCTGAAGGGTTTTTGGGGGTCCCTGGGGTTTGGGGGGCACTCAGGGGGTTTGGGGGCACTGAGGTGTTTCAGGGGGTCCCTGAGGGATTCTTCTGGTTCTCAAACTCCAGCCTGGGCACACACAGGGGGTTTGGGGGGCACTCAGGGGGTTGGGGGGCACTCAGGGGTTTTTGGGGGGGCACTCAGGGGTATTTGGGAGCACTGAGGGGGTTTGGGGGGGCACTGAAGGGTTTTTTGGGGTCTCTCCAATGGTTTTGAGGGGTTCCTAAGGGCTCTTAGGGGGTACCTGAAGGGTTTTTGGGGGTCCTGAGGGATTTTTGGGGGTTCCTGAGGGGTTTGGGGTCCCTGACGGATTTTTGGGGGTTCCTGAGGATTTTGGGGGTCCTTGAGGGGTTTTAGGGCGGCACTGAGGGGTTTGGGGGTCCCTGAGGTGTTTCAGGGGGTCCCTGAGGGATTCTTCTGGTTCTCAAACTCCAGCCTGGGCACAGGGGGGCACTCAGGGGGTTTGGGGGGGCACTCAGGGGGTTTGGGGGTCCCTGAGGTGTTTCAGGGGGTCCCTGAAGGGTTTTTGGGGTCTCTCCAATGGTTTTCAGGAGTTCCTAAGGGCTCTTAGGGGGTCCCTGAGGGGTTTTTGGGGGTCCTGGATGGATTTGGGGGGTCCCTGAAGGGTTTTTGGGGGGGCACTCAGGGGGTGTTTCAGGGGCTCCCTGAGGGATTCTTCTGGTTCTCTAACTCCAGCCTGGGCACACACAGGGGGGTTGGGGGGGCACTCAGGGGGTTTGGGGGGCATTGAGGGGTTTTAGGGGGTCCCTGAGGGGTTTTTGGGGGTCCCTGAGGGGTTTTTTTGGGGTCTCTGCAATGCTTTTGAGGGGTTCCTAAGGGGTCTTAGGGGGTCCCTGAGGAGGTTTGGGGGGGCACTGAGGTGATTTAGGGGGTCCTGGATGGATTTGGGGGTCCCTGAGGGGTTTTGGGGGTCCCTGAGGGGATCTCCCCTGATTTGGGGGTGCCCTCGGGGATTCCCCTCCCAATTTTGGGGTCCCCCTGAATATTGGAGTGCCCTACACAGGTTCCAGGGATTCCCCCCCCCGATTTTGGGGTGCCCTGGGGATTTCCCCCCTCGATTTTGGGGTGCCCCAAATTTTGGGGTGTCCTGATTTTGGGGTCCCCCTGATGTTGAGGTGCCCGATTTTGGGGTTTCCCCCCAATTTTGGGGTGCCCTGATTTTGGGGTCCCCCCCGATTCTGGGGTTCCCCCCGATTTTGGGGTGCCCTGATTTTGGGGTTCCCCCCCGATTTTAGGGTCCCCCCCCATTTTGGGGTTTCCCCCCTCCAATTTTGGGGTGCCCCGATTTTGGCCCTACCCCGATGTTGGGGTCCCCCCATTTTGGGGTGCCCCGATTTTGGGGTACCTCCCCCTATTTTGGGGTCCCCCCCGATTTTGGGGTGCCCTGATTTTGGGGTTTCCCCCCGATTTTGGGGTGCCCCTCCGATTTTGGGTTTCCCCCCGATTTTGGGGTCCCCGATTTTGGGGTACCCCATTTTGGGGTGCTCCCCTCATTTTGGGGTGCCCGATTTTGGCCCCCACCCATTTTGGGGTCCCCCTCCGATTTTGGGTTTCCCCCCGATTTTGGGTTCCCCCCCCGATTTTGGGGTTCCCCCCCCGAAGTTGGGGTGCCCTGACCTTTTCTTGGCGATCTCGTTCTGCCTCTTCACCTTCTCCTCCTCGAACTCTCGGATGTTCCTGACGCCGATCTCGCGGCAGAACTCCTCAAACACCTCGTCCTCCACCTGGGGGGGCAGGTCAGCACCCCAAAACATCCCAAAATATCCCCCCAAAAATCCCCCAATTCACCCTCAATACATCCCAAAATATCCCCCAAAAACCCCCAATTCACCCTCAATACATCCCAAAATATCCCCCAAAATCCCCCAATTCACCCTCAATACATCCCAAAATATCCCCCCAAAAATCCCCCAATTCACCCCAAAACATCCCAAAATATCCCCCCAAAAATTGGATTAAATTCTCTCAAAATTGAGGGAATTTATCCCCAAAATTTGGATTAAATTCTCCCCAAATTTGAGGGAATTTATCCCCAAAATTTGGATTAAATTCTCTCCAAATTTGAGGGAATTTATCCCCAAAATTTGGATTAAATTCTCTCCAAAATTGAGGGAATTTATCCCCAAAATTGGATTAAATTCTCTCCAAAATTGAGGGAATTTATCCCCAAAATTTGGATTAAATTCTCTCCAAAAATGAGGGAATTTATCCCCAAAATTTGGATTCAATTCTCTCCAAATTTGAGGGAATTTATCCCCAAAATTTGGATTAAATTCTCTCCAAAATTGAGGGAATTTATCCCCAAAATTGGATTAAATTCTCCCCAAATTGAGGGAATTTATCCCTAAAATTGGATTAAATTCTCTCCAAAATTGAAAGAATTTATCCCCAAAATTGGATTAAATTCTCTCCAAAACTGAGAGAATTTATCCCCAAAATTTGGATTAAATTCTCTCCAAAACTGAGGGAATTTATCCCCAAAATTAGGATTAAATTCTCTCAAAATTGAGGGAATTTATCCCCAAAATTTGGATTAAATTCTCTCCAAAACGGAGGGAATTTATCCCCAAAATTTGGATTCAATTCTCCCCAAAGCCAAGCATCTTTCCCCAAATTTGGGGGAATTTCTCCCAAAATCTGGATTAAATTCTCCCCAAACCCAGGGATTTTTTTCCAAATTTTGGGAATTTCCCCCAAACCCAGGGATATTCCCCCAAACCAGGAAATTTTTCCAAAAACTGAGGGAATTTCTCCCAAATTTGGATGGAACTCTCCCCAAAACCAGGGATTTTTCCAAAAACTGGATAAAAATTCCCTTAAACCCAGGAATTTCTCCCCAAATTTGGATTAAATTCTCCTTAAAATCAGATTTTTTTTTCCCAAATTTGGATTTAAATCCTCCCCAAACCCTGGGATTTTTTCCCCAAGGCCTGGATTTCCCCCAGAACTGGGGAATTTTCCCCAAAATGCCCCAAATTTGCCCAAACCTGGTTCATTTTCTCTTTCAGGTCCTTCATCTCCCTCTCCCTGCCCTGGATGATTCGTTTGATGTCGTTGATCCGGGGCCCAAAATTGGCCAATTCACTCTCCAGCTTGGACTTCTCCTGGAAAAATGGGATTAAAATCCTTCAGTGAACCCCAAAATGTGATCCTGAACCCCAAAATCCTGCAGTGAACCCCAAAAATTACCCCAAAGTCCTTTCCTGAACCCCAAAAAATCCCCTCCCCAAATTGGCCAATTCACTCTCCAGCTTGGATTTCTCCTGAAAAAATGGGATTAAAGTTCAGTCCTGAACCCCAAAATCTGATCCTGAACCCCAAAATTTCAGCCCTGAACCCCAAAATGTGATCCTGAACCTCAAAAATTACCCCAAAGTCTGACTCTGAACCCCAAAAATCCCCTCCCCAAATCCCCAAATTGGCCAATTCACTCTCCAGCCTGGATTTCTCCTGAAAAAATGGGATTAAAGTTCAGTCCTGAACCCCAAAATCTGATCCTGAACCCCAAAAATTACCCCAAAGTCTGATTCTGAACCCCAAAAAATCCCCTCCCCAATCCCCAAAATTGGCCAATTCACTCTCCAGTTTGGATTTCTCCTGAAAAAATGGGATTAAAGTTCAGTCCTGAACCCCAAAATCTGATCCTGAACCCCAAAATCCTGCAGTGAACCCCAAAAATTACCCCAAAGTCCTTTCCTGAACCCCAAAAATCCCCTCCCCAAATCCCCAAATTGGCCAATTCCCTCTCCAGTTTGGATTTCTCCTGGAACAATGGGATTAAAGTTCAGTCCTGAACCCCAAAATCTGATCCTGAACCCCAAAAATTACCCCAAAATCTGCTCCTGAACCCCAAAAAATCCCCTCCCCAAACCCCAAAATTGGCCAATTCACTCTCCAGTTTGGATTTCTCCTGAAAAAATGGGATTAAAGTTCAGTCCTGAACCCCAAAATGCTGCAGGGAACCCCAAATCCTTCAGTGAACCCCCAAAATCCTGCAGTGAACCCCAAAATTCAGCCCTGAACCCCAAAATCCTTTCCTGAATCCCCAAAATCCCCACCCCAAACCCCAAAATTGGCCAATTCCCTCTCCAGCTTGGACTTCTCCTGGAAAAATGGGATTAAAGTTCAGCCCTGAACCCCAAAATCTGATCCTGAACCCCAAAATTTCAGCCCTGAACCCCAAAAATTACCCCAAAGTCCTTTCCTGAACCCCAAAAATCCCCTCCCCAAATCCCCAAATTGGCCAATTCCCTCTCCAGTTTGGATTTCTCCTGAAAAAATGGGATTAAAGTTCAGTCCTGAACCCCAAATCCTTCAGTGAACCCCCAAAATCTTGCAGTGAACCCCAAAATTTCAACCCTGAACCCCAAAATTTCAACCCTGAACCCCAAAAAATCCCCACCCCAAACCCCAAAATTGGCCAATTCACTCTCCAGTTTGGATTTCTCCTGAAAAAAACTGGATTAAAATTCAGCCCTGAAGCCCAAAATGCTGCAGTGAACCCCAAAATCTTGCAGTGAACCCCAAAAATTACCCCAAAGTCTGATCCTGCATCCCAAAATCTTATTCTGAACCCCAAAAATCCCCACCCCAAATGCCAAAATTGGCCAATTCACTCTCCAGTTTGGATTTCTCCTGGAAAAATGGGATTAAAGTTCAGCCCTGAACCCCAAAATGCTGCAGGGAACCCCAAATCCTTCAGTGAACCCCCAAAATCTTGCAGTGAACCCCAAAATTCAGCCCTGAACCCCAAAATCCTTTCCTGAATCCCCAAAATCCCCTCCCCAATCCCCAAAATTGGCCAATTCCCTCTCCAGTTTGGACTTCTCCTGAAAAAATGGGATTAAAATTCAGCCCTGAACCCCAAAATGCTGCAGGGAACCCCAAAATTTCAGCCCTGAACTCCCAAAATTCTTCTCTGAGCTCCGAAATCTGATCATTGAACCCCAAAATCTCCTCTCCAAATCCCAAAAATTCCCTCTCCGAGCCCCAAACTGGGGAGTTCAGAGCATCCTGCACCCCAAAAATTCTCCCTTGAACCCCAGAAATTCCCTCCCTGAGCCCCAAAATCAGATCCTGGAACCCCAAATTCCCTCCCTGAATCCCAAAATCCCCCCAAAATCCTCCCAGAAGGGGAGTTCAGAGCACCCCAAGGACCCCCCTGAGCCCCAAAATCCTCCCCTGAACCCCAAAAATTCCCTTTCTGAACCCCAAAATCTGATCCTTGAGCTTCAGCCCTGAACTCCAAAAATTCCCCCCAAAATTCCCATTTTTTTCCCTTCCACACCCCAGATTTTCTTCCCTAAAATTCCCATTTTTCCCCAAAATCCCAGGATTTCACCCCAAAATCTCTCCCCACCTGCAGGTTCCAGATCTTGTTCTGTTCCAGGTCACTCTGGGAATATTCCATAGAGGAATTTCCCCAAAAATCCTCATTTTTTGCCCAAAAATCCCGTTTTTTTATCCCAACGATTCCGATTTTTTTCCCCAAAATTGGGATTTTTTGCCCAAAATCCCAGGATTTCACCCCAAAATCTGTCCCCACCTGCAGGTTGAGGGCCAGGTTCCAGGTCTGGGATTGCTCCAGGTCACTCTGGGAATATTCCATAGAGGAATTTCCCCCAAAATCCTCATTTTTTGCCCGAAAATCCACTTTTTTTTTCCCAAAACTTCTGATTTTTTCCCACAAAATTCAATTTTTTTCCCAAAATCCCAGGATTTCACCCCAAACCTCTCCCCACCTGCAGGTTCAGTTCCAGGTTCCAGGTCTGGGATTGCTCCAGGTCACTCTGGGAATATTCCATAGAGGAATTTCCCCAAAATCCTCATTTTTTGCCTGAAAATCCCGTTTTTTTATCCCAACTATTCCGATTTTTTTCCCCAAAATTGGGATTTTTGGCCCAAGTTCCCAGGATTTCACCCCAAAATCTCTCCCCAAATCCAGGCTCAGTTCCTGGTGCCAAATCTTGACATGCTCCAGGTCACTTCATGGAGGAATTTCCCCCCAAAAATCCTCATTTTTTGACCGAAAATCCCGTTTTTATCCCAAATATTCCGATTTTTTTCCCCCAAATTGGGATTTTTCCCAAAATCCCAGGATTTCACCCCAAAACCTCTCCCTACCTGCAGGTTGAGTTCCAGGTGCCAAATCTGGGATTGCTCCAGGTCACTCTGGGAATATTCCATGGAGGAATTTCCCCCCAAAAATCCTCATTTTTTGCCCGAAAATCCCGTTTTTTAATCCCAAAAATTCCGATTTTTTTCCCCAAAATTGTGATTTTTTTTTGGCCCAAAATCCCAGGATTTCACCCCAACCCTGTCCCCACCTGCAGGTTGAGGGCCAGGTGCCGGGTCTTGGTCTGCTCCAGGTCACTTTAGGAATATTCCATGGAGCAATTTCCGCAAAAATCCTCATTTTTTGCCCGAAAATCCCGTTTTTTATCCCAAAAATTCCCATTTTTCCCCAAAAATTCTGATTTTTTTTCCCAAAATCCCAGGATTTCACCCCAACCCTGTCCCCACCTGCAGGTTGAGAGCCAGGTGCCAAATCTGGGATTGCTCCAGGTCACTCTGGGAATATTCCATAGAGGAATTTCCCCCAAAATCCTCATTTTTTGACCGAAAATCCCGTTTTTTATCCCAAAAATTCCCATTTTTCCCCAAAATTGGGATTTTTTTGCCCAAAATCCCAGGATTTGAGCCCAACCCTGTCCCCACCTGCAGGTTGAGGGCCAGGTTCCAGGTCTGGGATTGCTCCAGGTCACTCTGGGAATATTCCATGGAGGAATTTCCCCCCAAAAATCCTCATTTTTTGACCGAAAATCCCGTTTTTTATCCCAAAAATTCCGATTTTTTTCCCCAAAATTGGGATTTTTTTTCCCAAAATCCCAGGATTTCACCCCAAGCCTGTCCCCACCTGCAGGTTGAGGGCCAGGTGCCGGGTCTTGGTCTGCTCCAGGTCACTCTGGGAGTACTTGAGGCGCATCTGCAGCCCGTGGGCCTGGGACTGCACCTGCCGCAGCTCGGCCTCCTTGCGCTTGGCCTTCATCTGCTCCTGGGTGGGGGAAATCCGGGATTTGGGACAAATCCGGGAGTTTGGGGAAAGTGGGAATTTGGGGAATATCCGGGAGTTTGGGGAAAATGGGGATTGGGGAAAATCCGGGGATTTGGGGGAAATCCGGGAGTTTGGGGGAAATCCGAGAGTTTGGAGACAAATCCGGGAGTTTGGGGAAAATCCAGGGATTTGGGGAAAATGGGAATTGGGGGAAAATCCAGGGATTTGCGGAAAATGGGAATTGGGGAAAAAATGGGAATTGGGGACAAATCCGGGGATTTGGGGAAAGTGGGAATTGGGGGAAAATCCAGGGATTTGGGGAAAATCCGTGGAATTGGGGAAAATGGGAATTGGGGAGAAATCCGGGGATTTGGGGAAAATGGGAATTTGGGGAAATGGGAATTTGGGGAAAATGGGAATTTGGGGAATATCCGGGAGTTTGGGGAAAATGGGGATTGGGGACAAATCCGGGGATTTGGGGAAAGTGGGAATTGGGGGAAAATCCAGGGATTTGCGGAAAATGGGAATTGGGGAAAAAATGGGAATTGGGGACAAATCCAGGAGTTTGGGGAAAATGGGAATTGGGGGAAATCCGGGAGTTTCGGGAAATGGGAATTGGGGGAAATGGGAATTTGGGGAAAATGGGGATTGGGGACAAATCCGGGGATTTGGGGAAAATGGGAATTGGGGACAAATCCAGGGATTTGGGGAAAAAAACGGGATTTGGGGAAAATGGGGATTGGGGACAAATCCGGGAGTTTGGGGAAAATGGGAATTGGGGAAAAAATGGGGATTTGGGGAAAATGGGAATTGGGGAGAAATCCAGGAGTTTGGGGAAAATGGGAATTTTCCTTGAGCTTGTCTGGGCTCACTTTGGGCATTTTGGGGTTGGTTTGGGGTTTTAGGGTCAGGTTTGGGTTTTTAGGGTCAGGTTTGGGTTTTGGGGTCAGGTTTAGGATCAGTTTAGGGTGTGTGTCCCACCTTGAGCTCCTCGGTGAGCCTCTCCTTGAGCTTGTCTGGGCTCACTTCGGGGATTTTGGGGTTGGTTTGGGGTCAGGTTTGGGTTTTAGGGTCAGGTTTGGGTTTTTGGGGTCAGGTTTAGGATCAGTTTAGGGTGTGTGTCCCACCTTGAGCTCCTCGGTGAGCCTCTCCTTGAGCTTGTCTGGGCTCACTTCGGGGATTTTGGGGTTGGTTTGGGGTCAGGTTTGGGTTTTAGGGTCAGGTTTGGGTTTTAGGGTCAGGTTTGGGTTTTGGGGTCAGGTTTAGGATCAGTTCAGGGTGTGTGTCCCACCTTGAGCTCCTCGGTGAGCCGCTCCTTGAGGTTGTCTGGGCTCACTTTGGGCATTTTGGGGTTGGTTTGGGGTCAGGTTTGGGTTTTAGGGTCAGGTTTAGGATCAGTTTAGGGTTTTTGGGGTCAGTTCAGGGTGTGTGTCCCACCTTGAGCTCCTCAGTGAGCTGCTCCTTCTTCTCCTTGAGCTTGTCTGGGCTCACTTTGGGCATTTTGGGGTTGGTTTGGGGTCAGGTTTGGGTTTTAGGGTCAGGTTTGGGGTTTTAGGATCAGGTTTAGGATCAGTTTTGAGTTTTTGGGATCAGGTTTGGGTTTTTGGGGTCAGGTTTAGGATCAGTTCAGGGTGTGTGTCCCACCTTGAGCTCCTCGGTGAGCCTCTCCTTGAGGTTGTCTGGGCTCACTTTGGGCATTTTGGGGTTGGTTTAGGGTTTTAGGGTCAGGTTTGGGTTTTAGGGTCAGGTTTAGGATCAGTTTAGGGTTTTTGGGGTCAGTTCAGGGTGTGTGTCCCACCTTGAGCTCCTCGGTGAGCCGCTCCTTCTTCTCCTTGAGCTTGTCCACGGCTTTCTCGTCCCAGCGCCGAGCCTTGGCCTTGAGGTCGCTGGCGCCGCCCGAGATCACACCCGACTTCTGGAACAGCGTCCCGTCCAGGGCCACTGTCTGTGGGGACAGGGGACATTGGGGACATTGGGGACAGCCAGGGGACATTGGGGACTTCTGGAAAACAGCGTCCTGTCCAGGGCCACTGTCTGGGGGGACAGGGGACATTGGGGACATTGAGGGGACATTGGGGACATTGAGGGGACAGTGGGGACTGCTGGAACAGCGTCCCGTCCAGGGCCACTGTCTGGGGGGACAGGGGACATTGGGGACATTGAGGGGACATTGAGGGGACATTGGGGACTGCTGGAACAGCGTCCCGTCCAGGGCCACTGTCTGGGGGACATGGGGACATTGAGGGGACACTGGGGACAGCCAGGGGACACAGGGACAGTGGGGACAGCCAGGGGACATTGGGGACTTCTGGAACAGCGTCCCGTCCAGGGCCACTGTCTGGGGGGACATGGGGACATTGAGGGGACAGGGGATATTTCTGGGTTGGTTTCAGGCAGTTTGGGGATATTTCTGGGTTGGTTTCAGGCAGTTTTGGGGCAGTTTTTGGTGTCACCTTGTGCCTCTGGTGGCCCCCGAAGGGCGATGGAGGCTGTTTGGGGACAGTTTTGGGGATATTTCCAGGTTGGTTTCAGGCAGTTTTGGGGACATTTCTGGGTTGGTTTCAGGCAGTTTGGGGATATTTCTGGGCTGGTTTCAGGCAGTTTTGGGGATATTTCTGGGCTGGTTTCAGGCAGTTTTGGGCAGTTTTTGGTGTCACCTTGTGCCTCTGGTGGCCCCCGAAGGCGATCCTGCGCGCGTCCTCCACGTTGTCGCACACCAGCGCGTTGCCGCAGGCGAACTGCAGCGCCTTCTTGATGTGGGGGGGCTCGTAGCGAATGACATCGATCACCAGCTTGGCCCCCCGCAGCCCTCGTTGGGGTGAAAATCCCAAAGTTTGGGGTTAAAAATGCAAAATTGGCACCCAAATTCCCACCCCCACCCCGTGCAGCTCCCGCAGCTTCTCGTCCGTGGGCTTCACCTGAAATCCACAATTGGGGTTAAAATCCCAAAATTTGGGTTAAAATCTCAAAATCTGGGGTGAAAATCCCCAAATGGGCACCCAAATTCCCCCTCGTGCAGATCCCGCAGCTTCTCGTCCGTGGGCTTCACCTGGAATCCAGAACTGGGGTTAAAATCCCAAAATTGGGGTTAAAATCTCAAAATTTGGGGTTAAAATCCCAAAATCTGGGGTGAAAAATGCAAAATTGGCACCCAAATTCCCACCCCCCCACCCCGTGCAGCTCCCGCAGCTTCTCGTCCGTGGGCTTCACCTGGAATCCACAACTGGGGTTAAAATCCCAAAATTTGGGTTAAAATCTCAAAATCTGGGGTGAAAATCCCCAAATGGGCACCCAAATTCCCCCTCGTGCAGATCCCGCAGCTTCTCATCCGTGGGCTTCACCTGGAATCCAGAATTGGGGTTAAAATCCCAAAATCGGGGTTCAAATCCCAATATTGGGGTTAAAATTTCAAAATCTGGGGTTAAAAATGCAAAATGGGCACCCAAATTCCCCCCTTGCAGCTCCTGCAGCTTCTCATCCGTGGGCTTCACCTGGAATCCAGAATTGGGATTAAAATCCCAAAATCTGGGGTTAAAATCTAAAAATTTGGGTTAAAATCTCAAAATCAGAGGTTAAAATCCAAAATTGGGGTTAAATCCCAAAATTGGGGTTAAAATCTCAAAATTTGGGGTTAAAAATACAAAATGGGCACTCAAATTCCCCCCCTTGCAGCTCCGCAGCTTCTCATCTGTGGGCTTCACCTGGAATCCAGAATTGGGGTTAAAATCCCAAAATTTGGGTTAAAATCCCAATATGGGGGTTAAAATCTCAAAATTTGGGGTGAAAATCCCAAAATGGGCACCCAAATTCCACCCCCCCCACACAGCTCCCGCAGCTTCTTGTCCGTGGGCTTCACCTGAAATCCACAATTGGGGTTAAAATCCCAAAATCGGGGTTCAAATCCCAATATTGGGGTTAAAATTTCAAAATCTGGGGTTAAAAACGCAAAATGGGCACCCAAATTCCCCCCCCTGCAGCTCCTGCAGCTTCTCGTCTGTGGGCTTCACCTGAAATCCAAAACTGGGGTTAAAATCCAAAAATCAGGGGTTAAAAATCTCAATATTTGAGGTTAAAATCTCGGGTTAAAAATGCAAAATGGGCACCCAAATTCCCCCTCGTGCAGCTCCCGCAGCTTCTCGCCCGTGGGCTTCACCTGGAACCCAGAATTGGGGTTAAAATCCCAAAAATGGGGTTAAAATATCAAAATTTGGGGTGAAAATCCCAAAATGGGCACCCAAATCCCCTCCCCCACCCCCAGCTCCCGCAGCTTCTCGTCCGTGGGCTTCACCTGGGTACCAAGATTGGGGTTAAAATCCCCAAATTTGGGTTAAAATCTCAAAATTGGAGGTTAAAATCCCAAAATCTGGGGTTAAAATCCCAAAATTGGGGTTAAAAACCCAAAGTGGGGTCATGATCTCCAACTGGGGTCAGAATCTCAAAAACTTGGGGTTCAGATCCCAAAATGGGCACCCAAATTCCCTCCTGCAGCTTCCCCACCCCCCACTTTGGGTCCTTCCCACCCCAAATCCCATCCCAGGCTCCCTGCTGACCCCAAACCCCATTTTAGGGTTTCTCCTACCCCCACATCCACTTTGGGGTCTTTGCTGCCCCCATACCCTGATTTAGGGTTTTTGGGGACCCCAAACCCTGGTTTGGGATTTTTGGAGCCCCCAAACCCCATTTTAGGGTGGCACCTCAAGGCAGCCCAGCAGCAGGAAGGTCTCTGGTTCCCCCAAACCCCCTTCAGGGTTTTTGGTGACCCCAAATCCCATTTTAGGGGTTTTCCTGCTCCCAAATCCTGTTAGAGGGTTTCTGTTGCCCCTGAACCCCATTTCAGGGTTTTTGCTGACCCCCAGCCCAGTTTTGGGGTCACACCTTGAGGTAGTCAAGGGGCAGGAAGGTCTTGGGCTCCCCCACACCCTGCTGGAGGGTTTTTAGGACCCCCAGCTCCATTTTAGGATTTTTGGAGCCCCCAACCCCATTTTGGGGTCACACCTCAAGGCAGTCCAGGGCCAGGAAGGTCCCCACATCCCCTTTAGGGTTTTTGGAGCCCCTAAACCCCATTTTGGGGTCACACTTCAAGGTAGTCCAGCAACAGGAAGGTCTCAGGCTCCCTGCTGACCCCACACCCCATTTTAGGGTTTTTGGAGCCCCCAGCCCCATTTTGGGGTCCCACCTCGAGGCAGTCCAGGGGCAGGAAGGTCCCCACCCCCCATTTTCGGGTTTTTGGAGCCCCCAGCCCCGTTCTGGGGTCCCACCTCGAGGTAGTCCAGGGGCAGGAAGGTCCCCACACCCCATTTAAGGGTTTTTGGGGCCCCCAAACCCCATTCTGGGGTCCCACCTCGAGGCAGTCCAGGGGCAGGAAGGTCCCCACACCCCATTTTAGGGTTTTTGGAGCCCCCAGCCTGGTTTTGGGGTCCCACCTCGAGGTAGTCCAGGGGCAGGAAGGTCTCGGGCTCCCTGCTGACCCCACACCCCATTTAAGGGTTTTGGAGCCCCCAGCCCCGTTCTGGGGTCCCACCTCGAGGCAGTCCAGGGGCAGGAAGGTCCCCACACCCCATTTTAGGGTTTTTGGAGCCCCCAGCCCCATTTTGGGGTCCCACCTCGAGGTAGTCCAGGGGCAGGAAGGTCTCGGGCTCCCCACGCTGCTCCTTGATGTACTGGATGCAGTCCCTGCCCGTCTTCTCCGAGTCCACGATGATGGCGTCCATGTTCTTGCCCAGAACCTTGGTCACAGCAATCTGGTACTTCTTCTGCGTGGGCTGGCACAGGTCAATGAGCCTGCCATACTGGGGGGGGAGAGGTTATGGGGTCAGAGACAGGCTATGGGGTCAGGGATGTGGGGTACATCAGTTATGGGGTACATCAGTTATGGGGTCAGGGATATGGGGTCAGAGACAGGCTATGGGGTCAGGGATATGGGGAACATCAGTTATGGGGTCAGGATTATGGGGAACATCAGTTATGGGGTCAGGGATGTGGGGTATGGGGTCAGGATTATGGGGCACATTAGTTATGGGGCACATCAGTTATGGGGTACATCAGTTATGGGGTTATGGGGTCAGGGACACCAGAAATGGGGTTGGGCTCTTCTGTGATCAGCTGAGGGGGTTTGGGTCAGTTTTTGGGGCACACATTTGAGTTTTCAGGACAGTTTTAGGGTCACTCTTTTGGGGTTTTGTGTCAGCTTTTGGGGGTTCTGGGGCTGGTTTTGGGTCAGTTTTTGGGGCAGTTCTGGGTCAGTTTTTGGGGGTTTTGTGTCAGTTTTAGGTCTGTGCTCACCACGGAGCCGGGGTAGAGGCGCTTGATGCTGTCCATGATCTCGGCCTTGCGCTGCTGCCGGGGGGGTTGGGGCAGTTTTTGGGGGTTCTGGGGCTGGTTTTGTGTCAGTTTTGGGTCAGTTTTTGGGGGTTTTGTGTCAGTTTTAGGTCTGTGCTCACCACGGAGCCGGGGTAGAGGCGCTTGATGCTGTCCATGATCTCGGCCTTGCGCTGCTGCCGGGGGGGTTGGGGCAGTTTTGGGGGATTTGGGGGCAGTTCTGGGTCAGTTTTTGGAGCTGGATTTGGGTCAGTTTGGGTCAGTTCTGGGTCAGTTTTTGGTGTTTCGTGTCCCCTCACCACGGAGCCGGGGTAGAGGCGCTTGATGCTGTCCACGATCTCGGCCTTGTGCTGCTGCCAGGGGGTTGGGGCAGTTTTGGGGGTTCTGGGGCTGGTTTTGTGTCAGTTTTGGGTCAGTTTTTGGGGTTTTGTGTCAGTTTTAGGTCTGTGCTCACCACGGAGCCGGGGTAGAGGCGCCTGATGCTGTCCATGATCTCGGCCTTGCGCTGCTGCCAGGGGGGTTGGGGCAGTTTTTGGGGGTTCTGGGGCTGGTTTTGGGTCAGTTTTTGTGTCAGTTTTGGGTCAGTTTTTGGGGGTTTTGTGTCAGTTTTAGGTCTGTGCTCACCACGGAGCCGGGTAGAGGCGCTTGATGCTGTCCATGATCTCGGCCTGCGCTGCTGCCGGGGGTTGGGGCAGTTTTTGGGGTTCTGGGGCTGGTTTTGTGTCAGTTTTGGGTCAGTTTTTGGGGTTTGTGTCAGTTTTAGGTCTGTGCTCACCACGGAGCCGGGGTAGAGGCGCTTGATGCTGTCCATGATCTCGGCCTTGCGCTGCTGCCGGGGGGGTTGGGGCAGTTTTGGGGGATTTGGGAGCAGTTTTTGTGTCAGTTTTTGGGGCAGTTTTGGGTCAGTTTTTGGGGGTTTTGTGTCAGTTTTAGGTCTGTGCTCACCACGGAGCCGGGGTAGAGGCGCTTGATGCTGTCCATGATCTCGGCCTTGCGCTGCTGCCGGGGGGGTTGGGGCAGTTTTTAGGGGTTCTGGGGCTGGTTTTGGGTCAGTTTTTGTGTCAGTTTTGGGTCAGTTTTTGGGGGTTTTGTGTCAGTTTTAGGTCTGTGCTCACCACGGAGCCGGGGTAGAGGCGCTTGATGCTGTCCATGATCTCGGCCTTGCGCTGCTGCCGGCTGCTCTCCTGGCGGTCGATGCGCGCGTCCCCGAGCTGCTCCATCACCTGGTTCAGCTCCTTGTTGATCTCGTCGATGCGGCGCTTGGCCAGCTCCACCTCCTCGGTCAGCTCCCCCTCCAGGCGCTTCTGCTCCTCCAGGGACTGCCTGGGGGGAAATGGGGGTTTGGGGGGTCAATCCCAGCCCCTGGAGCTGCTTCTGCTCCTCCAGGGACTGCCTGGGGGGAAATGGGGGTTTGGGGGGTCAGTCCCAGCCCCTGGAGCTGCTTCTGCTCCTCCAGTGACTGCCTGCGGGGTGGGGGAAGGGGATTTGGAGAGGTTTGGGGGGAGAAATGAGGATCTGGAGGGGTTTGAGGGGCTTTGGGGGGTCAATCCCAACCCCTCCAGCCTCTTCTGCTCCCTGAGGACACCCTGGGGACAGGGCTGGGGACACAGGACCCCTCAGGGCCCACCTGGGGACACTTTGGGGACAGGAATGGGGAAATGGGGACCCCTCAGGGACACTACAGCCTCCCTGGGGACCTTCTGGGGACACCTTGGGGACACTGCAGCCTCCTGGGGACACTACAGCCTCCCTGGGGACGTTCTGGGGACACCTTGGGGATAATGCAGCCCCTCTGGAGATCCTCTGAGGACACTACAGCCCCCCTTGAACCCCTCAGGGACACCACAGCCCCCTTGGGACACTGCAGCCCCCCTGGGGACCCTCTGAGGACGCTGCAGACCCCCTGGGGACACCCTGGGCACCCCTTAGGAACACTGCATCCCCCCCTGGGGACCCCTTAGGGACACACAGCCCCCCTGGGGACACCCTGGGCATCCCTAAGGGACACTGCAGACCCCCTGGGGACACCCTGGGGACACTGCAGCTCCCCTGGGGACCCCTTAGGGACACACAGCCCTCCTGGGGACACCCTGGGCATCCCTAAGGGACACTGCAGTCCCCCTGGGGACCCCTTAGGGACACACAGCCCCCTGGGGACACCCTGGGGACACTGCAGCCCCCCTGGGGACCCCCTAGGTACCCCCCAGCCCCAGGGCCCTGCACCCACTTGCTGGTGGCGATGTACTCCTCCAGCTTCTCGATGCGCTTCTGGTTCTCCTCGATCTCCCGCAGCTTCTGCTTGATCTTGGCCTGGGGGCAGCGGGGACAGGGGGGCTCAGGAGGGACAGCAGGGGACAGCAGGGACAATCTGGGGATTCTCTGGGGACCCCCAGCTCACCTCAGTCTCCACCTTCTTCCTCTCCTCCAGGTCCAGCCGGTCCTGGTCGGCCTTTTGGTCGCGGTTGAACTTCTCGAGCTCCTGGGCCAGCGTGGCCGCGCGCTTGCTGGCCTCCTCCTTCAGCCGGTGGTACTTCTTCACCTGGGCAGGGCAGGCAGCACAGCTGGCTCAGCACAGCTGCCTCAGCACAGCTGGACAGCCTCCTGCAGCCAGGGGCCCCTCCCAGATCCCACGGGGTCAGCACAGCTGGATCAGCACAGCTGGGAGCCAGGGAACACTTCCCAAAGCCCACAGCGTCAGCACACATGGGCAGCACAGCTGGATGGGCCCACCTGGGATCCAAGGAGCCCTTCCCAAACCTCACAGGGTCAGCACAGCTGGATGGGCCCACCTGGGATCCAAGGAGCCCTTCCCAAACCCCACAGGGTCAGCACAGCTGGATGGGCCCACCTGGGATCCAAGGAGCCCTTCCCAAACCTCACAGGGTCAGCACAGCTGGGATCCAGGGAGCCCTCCCCAAACCCCCAAATCCCACCTGGCCCATCCATACCTTGTTCTCCTCCAGGGTCAGGTCTCTCCCCTGGTTCTGGCTCTCCTCTATTCATCCCAAATCCCCAAATCCCACCTGGCCCATCCATACCTTGTTCTCCTCCAAGGTAAGATCTCTTCTCTGCCTCTCTTCCATCCCTCCTAAATCCCCAAATCTCACCTGGCCTGGCTCTGGCTCTCCTTCATTGCTCCTAAATCCCCAAATCCCACAGAATCACCCCATACCTGGTTCTTCTCCAAGGTGAGATCTCTGGCTCTCCTCCACCCCTCCCCAAATTCTCAAATCTCACCTGGCCCACCCATACCTGGTTCAGGTCCCTCTCCTGGCTCTGGCTCTCCTCCATCCCTCCCAAATCCCCAAATCCCATGGGATCAGCACGCCTGGGATCCAGGGAGCCCTCCCCAAATCCCCAAACCCCACAGGATCACCCCATACCTGGTTCAGGTTCCTCCCCTGGCTCTGGCTCTCCTCCTCTCTCCCCAAATCTCACCTGGCCCATCCATACCTGGTTCTCCTCCAGGATCAGGTCTCTCCCCTGGCTCTCCTTCAACTCTCCCAAACCCCAAATCCCACCTGGCCCATCCATACCTGGTTCTCCTCCAGGATCAGGTCCCTCCCCTGGCTCTGGCTCCATCCATTCCAAACCCCAAATCTCACCTGGCCCATCCATACCTGGTTCTCCTCCAGGGTCAGGTCCCTCCCCTGGCTCTGGCTCCATGCACTCCAAACCCCAAATCTCACCTGGCCCATCCATACCTGGTTCTCCTCCAGGGTCAGGTCCCTCCCCTGGCTCTGGCTCCATCCATTCCAAACCCCAAATCTCACCTGGCCCATCCATACCTGGTTCTCCTCCAGGGTCAGGTCCCTCCCCTGGCTCTGGCTCCATCCATTCCAAACTCCAAATCTCACCTGGCCCATCCATACCTGGTTCTCCTCCAGGGTCAGGTCCCTCCCCTGGCTCTGGCTCTCCTCCTCCATGCGCTCCTCGAACTCCTGCCTGGATTTCTCCACGGACAGCATCTCCTTCTCCAGCTCGTCCATGTCAGCCTTGCGTTTCTTGTACTGCTTCTGGGCGTTCTGCAGCGACTTGCGCGCCGCCTCCAGCTTCTTGATCTTGTGCGACGTGTTCTCCTTGGCCTTGATGTACTGGGGCCGCTTCTGGTTCAGCTCCGAGTCCTTCTCCCTGCACCAAATCCCTGCCTGAAGCTCCCCGAGTTTGGGGCTGGGTGAATCCCTCCCTTCCCATTCTGGGCTTTGGTGAATCCCTCCCTTCCCATTCTGGGCTTTGGTGAATCCCTCCCTTCCCATTCAGGGGTTTGGTGAATCCTGCCCTTCCCATTCAGGGGTTTGGTGAATCCCTCCCTTCCCATTCTGGGCTTTGGTGGATCCCTCCCTTCCCATTCTGGGCTTTGGTGAATCCTGCCCTTCCCATTCTGGGCTTTGGTGAATCCCTCCCTTCCCATTCTGGGCTTTGGTGAATCCCTCCCTTCCCATTCTGGACTTTGGTGAATCCCTCCCTTCCCATTCTGGGCTTTGGTGAATCCTGCCCTTCCCATTCTGGGCTTTGGTGAATCCCTCCCTTCCCATTCTGGGCTTTGGTGAATCCCTCCTTCCCATTCAGGGCTTTGGTGAATCCCTCCCTTCCCATTCTGGGCTTTGGTGAATCCCTCCTTCCCATTCTGGGCTTTGGTGAATCCCTCCCTTCCCATTCTGGGCTTTGGTGAATCCCTCCCTTCCCATTCTGGGCTTTGGTGAATCCCTCCCTTCCCATTCTGGGCTTTGGTGAATCCCTCCTTCCCATTCTGGGCTTTGGTGGATCCCTCCCTTCCCATTCTGGGCTTTGGTGAATCCCTCCCTTCCCATTCAGGGCTTTGGTGAATCCCTCCCTTCCCATTTTGGAGCCATTCCCCCACAGAGACAGGCTGGGAAAGCTGAGATTGGCCAGCTGGGGTTGGCTGGGATGAGATTTGGAACAACCTGCTCTGGGGAAGGTTCCCAGCCCAGGGCAGAGGGGATGGACTGGAACCAGACAGATTGCCCAGCCCAGGACCCCCAAAACCCAGCACTCTCCAAATCCCAGGACCTCCAAATCCCAGCACTCTCCAAAGCCCAGGACCCCCAAACCCACGATTCCCAAATCCCAGGATCTCCCAAACCCAGGATCCCCAAAGCCCAGCACTCCCCAAATCCCAGGATCAGGACCCCAAAACCCAGGATCCAGAACCTCCAAACCCAGGACCCCAAAACCCAGCACACCCCCAAATCCCAGGATCCCCAAACCCAGGATCTCCGAATCCCAGCACTCCCCAAAGTCCAGGAACCCCAAAGCCCAGGAAGCCAAACCCCAGGATCCCCAAACCCCAGGATCCCTAAATCCCATGACCCCCACATCCCAGGATCATCAAACCCAGGATCCCCAAATCCCAGAATTCCCCAAATCCCAGGATGCCCAAACCCAGGATCCCCAAATCCCAGGACTCCCAAACCCCAGGACCTCCAAACCCAGTTCTCCCAAATCCCAAGACCCCCAAAGTCCAGGATCCAGAACCCCCAAAGCCCAGGATCCCCAAATCCCAGGACCCCCAAACCCACGATTCCCAAATCCCAAGATCCTCCAATCCCAGGATCCCCAAAGCCCAGCACTCCCCAAATCCCAGGATCAGGACCCCAAAACCCAGGATCCCCAAACCCAAGACCCCCACAACCCAGGATCCAGAACCCCAAACCCAGGACCACCAAACCCCCCAAGCCCAGCACCAGGACTCCCAGACCCACTTGATCTCCTTCTCGATCTGCTGCTGCTCCCTCATCATCTTGCCCAGCTCCTTCTTGCGGTCCTTGAGCTCGTCCTCCACCCTGTCCATCCTCTTCTTGTCCTTGTCGATCTCGCGGTTCTTCAGCCCCAGCTCCTTGTTGAGCTTCTCGATCTCGGCCTCGTTGTGGAAGAGTTTGAAAAGCTGCAGCTGCACCTGGGCCCGAACCACCTCGTCCTTGAGGCGCTGGTAGCGATCGGCCTGCGGGGAGGGACAGAGGGGCACGTGGGACAGGGCCAGGGGGAACTGGGGATGGCCAGGGGCTGACCAAAGCCAGGGCTTGGGTCTGGGGATGGCCAGGGGCTGATCAAAGCCAGGGCTTGGGCCTGGGGATGGCCAGGGGCTGATCAAAGCCAGGGTTTGGGTCTGGGGATGGCCAGGGGCTGATCAAAGCCAGGGCCACAGGGACTGGGGATGGCCAGGGGCTGACCAAAGCCAGGGTTTGGGTCTGGGGATGGCCAGGGGCTGACCAAAGCCAGGGTTTGGGTCTGGGGATAGCCAGGGGCTGACCAAAGCCAGGGCTTGGGTCTGGGGATGGCCAGGGGCTGACCAAAGCCAGGGCTTGGGTCTGGGGATAGCCAGGGGCTGACCAAGGCCAGGGTTTCGGTGTGGGGATGGCCAGGGGCTGACCAAAGCCAGGGCTTGGGTGTGGGGACGGCCAGGGGCTGACCAAAGCCAGGGCCACAGGGACTGGGGATGGCCAGGGGCTGACCAAAGCCAGGGCTTGGGTCTGGGGATGGCCAGGAGCTGACCAAAGCCAGGGCTTGGGTCTGGGGATGGCCAGGGGCTGACCAAAGCCAGGGCTTGGGCCTGGGGATGGCCAGGGGCTGACCAAAGCCAGGGCTTGGGTCTGGGGATAGCCAGGAGCTGACCAAAGCCAGGGCTTGGGCCTAAGGATGGCCAGGGGCTTCTCAAAGCCAGGGCTTGGGCCTGGGGATAGCCAGGAGCTGACCAAAGCCAGGGCTTGGGTCTGGGGATGGCCAGGGGCTTCTCAAAGCCAGGGCTTGGGCATGGGGATAGCCAGGAGCTTCCCGGGCCTGGGGCTCAGCCTGATTCTGTCCAGAACCCTCCTGACCTCTGGGTGTGCCCAGAACCTTCCCCAGCCCTGGGAGTGTCCAGAACCTTCCTGGCTCTGTTCAGGAGTTTTCCAAGCCCTGGGAGTGTCCAGAAGCTCCCCAGCCCTGGCTCTGAGCGTTCCCACCTCCTCCTTCTCCTGCTTGGCCTCCTTGCGCTCGGCCGCGATGTTTTTCTTGCGGTGATAATTGAACTGCGTGTCCTCCTCGGCCTTCACCATCTCCTTCTTGCGCTTGTCGTACTCGGGGGCCAGCTCCCCCGAGCGGCTGATCTCCTCAAACAGGGCCGTGCGCTCCTTGGGGTTCTTCATGGCTATGGACTCCACTGCCCCCTGAAAATGGGAATGAGAAATGTTCATAAATCCTAAAAGGGACCCCCAAACCCCAGTGAGGGACCCCCAAACTGCTGCTGATCTCCTCAAACAGGGCTGTGCGCTCCTTGGGGTTCTTCATGGCTATGGACTCCACTGCCCCCTGAAATACAGGATCTGAAATGTTCATACATCCTAAAAGGGACCCCCAAACCCCAGTGAGGGACCCCCAAACTCCTGCTGATCTCCTCAAACAGGGCCGTGCGCTCCTTGGGGTTCTTCATGGCTATGGACTCCACTGCCCCCTGAAAATGGGAATGAGAAATGTTCATAAATCCTAAAAGGGATCCCCAAACTGCTGCTGATCTCCTCAAACAGGGCCGTGCGCTCCTTGGGGTTCTTCATGGCTATGGACTCCACTGCCCCCTGAAATACAGGATCTGAAATGTTCATACATCCTAAAAGGGACCCCCAAACCCCAGTGAGGGACCCCCAAACCCCTGCTGATCTCCTCAAACAGGGCTGTGCGCTCCTTGGGGCTCTTCATGGTGATGGACTCCACTGCCCCCTGAAAATGGGACCAGAAGTGTTCCTAAATCCCTAAGTAATATTCCTAAATCCCTGAGAAAGATGTTCCTAAATCCTTGTGAGAGATGTTCCTAAATCCCTGTGAGATCCCTAAATCCTAAAATGGAATCCTCAAACTCCTGAGAGACATCCTTAAATCCTAAAAGGGGTCCCCTAAATCCCCGAGAGATCTTCCTAAATCCCTGAGAGAAATGTTCCTAAACCCCGGTGAGGGACCCCCAAACCCCTGTGAGGGACCCCCAAACCCCTGTGAGGGACCCCCAAACCCCTGTGAGTAATCCCCAAACCCCAGTGAGGGACCCCCAAACCCCAGTGAGGGACCCCCAACCCCCTGCTGATCCCCTCAAACTGCGCCGTGTGTCCTTGAGGTTCTTCACGGCGATGGACTCCACTGCCCCCTGAAAATGGGACCAGAAATGTTCCAAAATCCCTGTGAAGGATCCCCAAATCCTAAAATGGAATCCTTAAACTCCTAAAAACAGTCCCTAAATCCCTGTGAGAAATGTTCCTAAATCCTGCAGGGATCCCTAAATCCTAAAATAGAATCTCCAAACCCCAGTGAGAGACCCCTAAACCCCTGAGAAAGATCCCTAAATCCCCAAGATGGATCTCTAAATCCTAAAAGGGATCCCAAAATCCTGGACAGAGATCCCTAAATTCAAAAAGTGGTTCCTAAATCCCTGTGAGATGCTCCTAAATCCCTGTGAGAGATGCTCCTAAATCCCAGTGAGAGATGCTCCTGAATCCCAGTGAGAGATGCTCCTGAATCCCAGTGAGAGATGCTCCTGAATCCCTGTGAGAGATGCTCCTAAATCCCTGTGAGAGATGCTCCTGAATCCCTGTGAGAGATGCTCCTGAATCCCTGTGAGAGATGCTCCTGAATCGCTGAGAGATGCTCCTGAATCCCAGTGAGAGATGCTCCTGAATCCGTGTGAGAGATGCTCCTGAATCCCTGTGAGAGATGCTCCTAAATCCCTGTGAAATGCTCCTGAATCCCTGTGAGAGATGCTCCTAAATCCCTGAGAGATGCTCCTGAATCCCTGTGAGATGCTCCTAAATCCCTGTGTGAGATGCTCCTAAATCCCTGTGAGAGATGCTCCTAAATCCCTGTGAGATGCTCCTGAATCCCTGTGAGATGCTCCTGAATCCCAGTGAGAGATGCTCCTAAATCCCTGTGAGATGCTCCTAAATGCCTGTGAGAGATGCTCCTAAATCCCAGTGAGAGATGCTCCTGAATCCCTGTGAGAGATGCTCCTGAATCCCTGTGAGAGATGCTCCTAAATCCCTGTGAGAGATGCTCCTGAATCCCTGAGAGAGATGTTCCTGAATCCCTGTGAGATGCTCCTGAATCCCTGAGAGATGCTCCTAAATCCCTGTGAGAGATGCTCCTGAATCCCTGTGAGAGATGCTCCTGAATCCCTGTGAGAGATGCTCCTGAATCCCTGTGAGATGCTCCTGAATCCCTGAGAGATGCTCCTAAATCCCTGTGAGAGATGCTCCTGAATCCCTGTGAGAGATGCTCCTAAATCCCTGTGAGAGATGCTCCTGAATCCCTGTGAGAGATGCTCCTGAATCCCTGTGAGATGCTCCTGCATCCCTGAGAGATGCTCCTGCATCCCTGAGAGAGATGCTCCTGAATCCCTGTGAGATGCTCCTAAATCACTGTGAGAGATGCTCCTAAATCCCTGTGAGATGCTCCTAAATCCCTGTGAGATGCTCCTGAATCCCTGTGAGATGCTCCTGAATCCCAGTGAGAGATGCTCCTGAATCCCTGTGAGAGATGCTCCTGAATCCCTGAGAGAGATGCTCCTGAATCCCTGTGAGAGATGCTCCTGAATCCCAGTGAGAGATGCTCCTGAATCCCTGTGAGATGCTCCTGAATCCCTGTGAGATGCTCCTAAATCCCTGTGAGATGCTCCTAAATGCCTGTGAGAGATGCTCCTGAATCCCTGTGAGGGATCCCTAAGTACCTGAAAGAGATCCCTAAGTGCTAAAATGGAATCTCTAAACCCCTGAGAAAGATCTCTAAATTCTAAAAGTAGTTCCTAAATCCCTGTGAGAGATGTTCCCAAATTCCTGAGAGAGATGTTCCTAAATCCCTGAGAGAGATGTTCCTAAATCCCTGAGACAAATATTCCTAAATCCCTGAGATGTTCCTAAATCCCTGAGAGAGATGTTCCTAAATCCCTGTGAGAAATGTTCTTAAATCCCAGTGAGGGACCCCCAAACCCCAGTGAGGGACCCCCCAAACCCCTGCTGATCCCCTCAAACAGCGCCATGCATTCTTGGGGTTCTTCATGGCAATGGACTCCACTGCCCCCTGAAAATGGGAGCACAAAAACCTCTACAGGCTGCCCCAAAATCCCCCTGAACCTACAGAAGACCCCCCAAAACCCCAAATCCCCACCTGGAAGACGAGGAAGTTCCTGGCCTTGATGAGGATGCCCAGCTTCTCCAGCTCCTCGCTGTACTCGCTCAGCTGCACCACCCGGTTGTTGATCTTGTACTCTGAGGAGCTGCCTGGGATGGGCAATTTGGGGGGTCAGGGGGGCTCCCCCAAACCCTGAACACCCCAAAATGTTCCCCCCGACACTCTGTGACCCCCAAAATGTGTGAGTTTCCCACAAAAATCCATGGGTTTCCCCCAAAATCCATGGGTTTTCCCCCAAAATCTGAGTTTCCCCCCAAAATCCGCGGGTTTCTCTCTAAAATCTGTCAGTTTGCCCCCAAAATCTGCGTGTTTCCACCAAAAAATCCGCCTGCTCCCCCCCAAAATCCACGTGTTTCACCCCATAATCTCTGAGTTTCCCCCCAAAATCTCTGAGTTTCCCACCAAAATCCACGAGTTTCCCCCAAATTCCACGAGTTTCCCCCAAAATCCACGAGTTTCCCCCCCAAACCTACAAGTTTCCCCCCAAAAATCTGCAGATTTTGCCCCAAAACCTGCGAGTTCCCTCCAAAAATCTGAGGGATTCTCTCCAAAATTCGCAAATTTCCCCCCACAATTTCTGAGTTTCCCACCAAAATCCACGAGTTTCCCCCCAAAATCCACGAGTTTCCCCCCAAAATGCACAAGTTTCCCCCCAAAAATCTGCAGATTTTGCCCCAAAACCCGCGAGTTCCCTCCAAAAATCTGAGGGATTCTCTCCAAAATTCGCAGATTTCCCCCGAAAATCTCTGAGTTTCCCCCCACAATCTCTGAGTTTCCCACCAAAATCCACGAGTTTCCCCAAATTCCACGAGTTTCCCCAAAATCCACGAGTTCCCCCAAACCTACAAGTTTCCCACCAAAATCCACGAGTTTCCCCCCAAAAATCTGCAGATTTTGCCCCAAAACCCGCGAGTTCCCTCCAAAAATCTGAGGGATTCTCTCCAAAATTCGCAAATTTCCCCCCAAAATCCACGAGTTTCCCCCAAAAACTCTGAGTGTCCCCCCAAATTCCACGAGTTTCCCCCCAAAATCCACGAGTTTCCCCCCAAAATCCACGAGTTTCCCCCCAAAATGCACAAGTTTCCCCAAAAATCTGCAGATTTTGCCCCAAAACCCGCGAGTTCCTCCAAAATCTGAGGGATTCTCTCCAAAATTCGTAGATTTCCCGAAAATCTCTGGTTTCCCCACAATCTCTGAGTTTCCCACCAAAATCCACGAGTTTCCCCCCACAATCCATGTGTTTCCCCACACCCTAAGTTTTCACGATTTCCGAGTTTCCTCACAATCCATGTGTTTCCCCCCACAATCTCTGAGTTTCCCCCAAAATCCACAAGTTTCCCCCAAAATCCACGAGTTTCCCCCCCACAATCCACGAGTTTCCCCCCACAACCCACGAGTTTCCCCCCACAATCTCTAAGTTTCCCCCCACAATCTCTAAGTTTCCCCCCACAATTTCCGAGTTTCCCCCCACAATCCATGTGTTTCCCCCCAAAACCTCTGAGTTTCCCTCCAAAATCTCTGAGTTTCCCCCCAAAACCCGCAGGTTTCCCCCCAAAATCCGTGTGTTTCCCCGCACAACCGCCGCGTTTCCCCGCACGCACCCACGATGACGCGGGCGAAGGTGCGGTCCTCCTGGCCCTCCTCCGAGTACACCATGCTGACGAAGGCGCGGCTGGCCGCGGGTTTGCCCACGGGCGCGCCGTGGATCAGATCCCGCAGCGTCTTCACCCGCAGGTTGCTCGTCTTCTCCCCCAGCACGAAGCTGATGGCGTCCATCAGGTTGGATTTGCCTGGATGCGGGGACGGGGGTGGAGGGGTTTAGGGGGTGAGGGGGAATGGGGGGTTTGGGAATGGCAGAGGGGGTTTGGGGGAAAGAAAGGAATGGGGGAGCTCCGGGAATTATTGGGGAATGAGGGGTCTGGAGAGAGCCCAGAGGATTTAGGGGGGACCCCAGAGAAAGAGGGGCTTGGAGAGAATCCCGGGAATTATTGGGGAATGAGGGGCTTGGAAAGAGCCCGGCAATTATTGGGGGGCCCCATGGGATGAGGGGGCTTGGAAAGAAGCTCAGAGAATTATTGAGAGATCCCATGGAATGAGGGGTTTGGAGGGAGCCCCGGGAATTACTGGGGAATGAGGGGTTTGGAGGGAGCCCAGAGAATTTAGGGGGGACCCCATGGAAAAAGGAGTTTGGAGGGAGCCTGGGAATTGAGGAACCCCATGGAATGAGGAGCTTAGAGGGAACTCAGGGAATTATTCGGGGATCCCATGGGATGAGGGACTTGGAAAGAGCCCGGGAATTATTAGGGGACCCCATGGGATGAGGAGGGAGGATGGAGGGAGCTCAGAGAATTTAGGGGGGACCCCAGAGAAAGAGGGGCTTGGAGAGAACCCCGGGAGTTATTGGCGAATGAGGGACTTGGAGAGAGCTCAGAGGATTTAGGGGAGACCCCATGGCATGAGGGGCTTGGAGAGAACTCCGGGAATTATTGGGGGAATCCCACGGAACAAAGGGCTTGGAGGGAGCCCTGGGAAGTGAGGGAGGACCCATGAAATGAGGGGCTTGGAGGGAATGCAATTTAGGGGGAACCCCATGGAAAAAGGGGTTTGGAGGGAGCCCTGGGAATTGAGGGACCCCATGGAATGAGGAGCTTGGAGGGAGCTCAGAGAATTATTGGGGGGACCCCATGGAATAGGGAGCTTGGAGGGAGCCTAGAGAATTTAGGGGGAACCCATAGAAAGAGGAGGGAGGTGAGGGAGGGTCCAAGGAATGGGGGGAAAGAGCTGAGGGGGGACCCCAGAGTGTGGCGGGGACGAGCTTAAGAGAAACCCCAAGAAACGGGGAATCCCCGGGGCAGGGCGGGAGGGGGAAGCGGGAGCGGGGCCCCGTAAAGAATTCGGGATTCCCCCCCCAAAACCATCACGGGAGCGGCCTTGATCCCCCCGAGAACCCCCCGGGACTCACCGGAGCCATTGGGGCCGATGATGGCGGTGAAGCGGCGGAAGGGCCCGATGATCTGCCGGCCCTTGTAGGACTTGAAGTTCTCGATCTCGATGAGCTTCAGGAAGCCCATGGTGGGGCCGGGAGGGTCCCGGGAAGGTCCCGGGGGTCTCAGGGAGTCTCAAGGGTCTCGGGCTGGAGCCGCGGCCGGAGGGCGGGAAAGCGGCGACTGCGGCGGCCTCTGAGGGACGGGGCGCTGCGCCTCGCGATTGGCTCCGGCCGCTGTCAATCTTCCCCTTAGCCCCGCCTCCTCACCGCTGATAGGTCGGTGGTGTCCAGTGGCGGCCCTGTGGCGCCACGCCACGCTATAGGCTCTGGCTGCTGTCAATCTTCAACTTAACCCCGCCCTCTCGCTCCCCATTGGCCGCCGGTTTGAAGGCAGGATTGGTGGCGCGAGCGGGCTCATTTGCATGGAACGTACCAAGTCTGGAAGGAGGGAGGGGGAGGAGTGGAATGGGCCGCCCCGTCGCCATGGGAACAGGGGGAGGCAATGGCGGCAAGGGGCGCTACAAATGGGGAGATTTTCGGTAAAAATCGGCTTTCTTGGGGGATTTTCGGTAAAAATTGGGTTTCTTGGTGATCGGAACAGAAAACCTCTGCACAAGACTTATTGCTCGAGGTTTTTCCCATTCATTGGGAATGATTGTGTGATTCTAAGATTATAAACTAACTTAGAATAAAAAGCAAAAACTTAACGATGACCCTGTATTGTCTAAATACGTGTTGTTTTCACATTAGTCTTCTGTTGGTGGCTACACAACTTCTATTAAAATTACAATATATTTATATAGGTTCATTAACTGGATGCCAGTACAATGTAATATACTTAGAGAAACGCTTACCAATACAACCTTAACTTTCTATATGTTTACATAGGCTGATACCTATATAAATCGAATCATGATACTTTTTGTCTATACCACTGAAGTACTAACTTTTACAACTGGTGTAGTGTGATATAAATAACCTGCCACACTGTGTAATGCCTAGTATTTGATTAATTAGGTGCTTAATAGAAATTAGACAAAAAGAAAAGAAGAAAAAACTCACCAGGTGGACAGTTTTACAGATAGTAAGTATTGTACTAATAAAAAAGATTGGCAAATGCAAAGCAAATTGACCACAAAACAAAGAATTTAGAGCTAGGTAAGTAATGAAAATTTGACAAATATGAAGCCAATTAGCCACAAAACACAGTGCAATAAATAAATACTTGCTCTACAGACAGCGATGTATGGGTATTTATTTCCAGCCTTTCAGATATCACTATTATAACCTATCACAAAAACACTTCACGTTTAATTAGTTTATTATTTGATAACGATTGCTAAATCAATAATACATCGAGTGTTTGTGATATCCACGCAGCAAAGGGCCCCTGGGACTGCTGCAGGCGGGGTCCCTGCGCCGAGACCCCGCCCACACCTGAGTGCCCCACGCCCAAATTAAGTTTTAAATTTCCTTATTTTGGTAAATCGCCCCCCCCACTCTTTAGGGACCCCCCCGGGTGTTCCCAGCCCCACCTGGCTCTGGAATTGCCGCTGTCGCCGCTGAGCGTCCGCCAGGTGCTCGGCCAGGTGTGAGCTCTGCTGCAGCTGCAGCGCCTGCGGGACACGGGGGGGCAGAACCCCGAACCCCCCCGGGGGTCAGACAGGGAGGGATCACCCCAAACAGCCCCCCGAGTTTGTCCTTGAGAGGGGACCCCAAACAGCCCCCGAGTTTGTCCTTGAGAGGGGACCCCAAACAGCCCCCCGAGTTTGTCCTTGAGAGGGGACCCCAAACAGCCCCCCCGAGTTTGTCCTTGAGGGGGGACCCCAAACAGCCCCCCGAGTTTGTCCTTGAGAGGGGACCCCAAACAGCCCCCCCCGAGTTTGTCCTTGAGAGGGGACCCCAAACAGGCCCCCGAGTTTGACCCCAAAATTCCTCCCAGGGGTCACAATGCGAAGAAAACTCCAAAATCCTCCTGCAACCAGATTTGGCAGGGACACCCCAAAACACGCCGGGGAAACCCCAGAATCCCTCCCGCGGCTGCATCTGGAGGACACCCCAAAATTTCCACCCCGGGGTTACCTGGGACACCCCCAAAACGCCCAAGCCCCGGTTTTTTACCCGTTTCTGCCGGGTCTTGCTCTGTTGCTGCACGAAGGCGGCGAAGCGGCCGAGCTGCGGCACCCCCGGGTCCTTCTTGATCCCGGCACGCGCGAGCCGGGCCTGGGGACAACGGGGGGGTGACACGGGGGGTCACACATGATGGGGGACACAGGGGGGGTCACACATGATGGGGGACACGGGGGGTCACACATGATGGGGGACACGGGGAGGGTCACACATGATGGGGGACACGGGGATGGGTCACACATGATGGGGGACACGGGGAGGGTCACACATGATGGGGGACACGGGGAGGGTCACACATGATGGGGGACACACACAGGGGGCTGCACCCCCAAACCCGCCCGGTTCCCCCCCTCCCTGGCCGGGCTGGGGCTCACCTGGACGCGCTTCTGCCGGGACGCCTCCACCTGTCGTCCTGCAGGGAGGGGCGGGGTGAGTCCGAGGGCCGGGGGGTCCCCAGAACCCCCCGAGCCCTCCCGGTGCCGCCCTGAACTCACGGGACCGGGTCATGGCTGCGCTTCCCACGCTGCCGGGGATCCCTGGCGCCGCGGAGTGACGCAACTTCCGGCGCCGATGAGTGACGCAACTTCCGCCGCGGCGAAAAGCGGGGCACGGAGCTGTCGCCATTCACCGCACGGACTTGCCGAGGATGTGCTTGTGGAAGGAGCGGGTGCGGTAGCACTGCAGCACCCCAAGAATGGCTCCAGCACCCCAAGAATGGCTCTGGCACCCCAGAAACACAGTTCCACAACCCCTAAATGCAGTCCCAACATCGCTCTAAAGGGTGTCCAGCACCCCATAAACAGATCCAGCACCCCGCAAATGGCTCCAGCACCGCATAAATGCAATTTCACCCCCATCACACTCAGGGGCTCCATTTTTCCCATCCTCACCCTCATGGGCCCATTTGTCACTTGGAACTGTCTCCCACAGGCTCCATTTCCCCCCATTTTCCCCTCACGGGCACCATTTTCCCCCATTTTCCCCTCACAGACACCATTTCCCCCTGAACTGCCCCTCAAACCCCTCAGGCGCCATTTTCCCCTCAGCTGCCCCTCATGGCCACCTCAGGTAGGACTCCATGATCTCAAAAGTCCTTTCTGACCCTGATAATTCTGTATTTGTCCCCCATCACCCTCATGGACTCCATTTTCCCCTCCTCACCTTCACAGCTTCCATTTTCCCCTCATGGGCTCCATTTTCCCCCTGAACTGCCCCTCAAACCCCTCAGCTGCCATTTTCCCCTCAGCTGCCCCTCGTGGCTACCTCAGGTAGGACTCCATGATCTCAAAGGTCATTTCCAACCCCATTAATTCTGTATTTATCACCCTCACAAGGCTCCATTCCCATCCCCATCACCCTCATGGACTCCATTTCCCCCTCCTCACCCTTATGGGCTACATTTCCCCCATTTTCCCCTCAAGGGCTCCATTTTCTCCCTGAACTGCCTCTCAAACCCCTCAGGTGCCATTTTGCCTTCACCAACCCCTCATGGACTCCATCTTTCCTCTCAGCTCCCCCCAAAGCCCTCAGATGCTATTTCCCCTTATTAATTCAGTATTTGTCCCCCCTCACGGGCTCCATTCCCATCCCCACCACCCTCACAGGCTCCATTTTCCCTTCAAGGGCTCAATTTCCCCCTGAATTGCCCCTCAAACCCCTCAGGTGCCGTTTTCCCCTCAGCTGCCCCTCGTGGCCACCTCAGGTAGGACTCTATGATCTCAAAGGTAATTTCCAACCCCATTAATTCTATATTTGTCCCCCCTCACCCTCACAAGGGTAATTCCCACCCCCATCACTCTCTTGGGCTCCATTTTCCCCTCTCTACCCTCAAGGGCTCCATTTCCCCCCATTTTTCCCTCACAGGCTCCATTTCCCCCCTGAACTGCTCCTCAAACGCCATTTTGCCTTCAGCAGCTCCTCATGGACTCTGTTTGTCCTTTGTCACCTCATGGCTGCCATTTCACCCCCTCATGGACTCTGTTTGTCCCTTGTCACCTCACAGGCATCATTTCCCCTCACTGCCCTCATGGGCTTCATTTCCCCTCATTTTCCCCTCACGGGCTCCATTTTCTCCCTGAACTGCCTGTCTGACCCCTCAGGCGCCATTTTGCCTTCACCAACCCCTCATGGGCTCTGTTTCTCCCCTCAGTTTCCCCTCAAACCCCTCAGGCGCCATTTTCCCCTCAGCTGCCCCTCATGGCCACCTCAGGTAGGACTCCATGATCTCAAAGGTCATTTCCAACCCCATTAATTCTGTATTTATCACCCTCACAAGGCTCCATTCCCATCCCCATCACCCTCATGGACTCCATTTTCCCCTCCTCACCCTTATGGGCTACATTTCCCCCATTTTCCCCTCAAGGGCTCCATTTTCTCCCTGAACTGCCCCTCAAACCCCTCAGGTGCCATTTTGCCTTCACCAACCCCTCATGGACTCCATCTTTCCTCTCAGCTCCCCCCAAAGCCCTCAGATGCTATTTCCCCTCATTAATTCAGTATTTGTCCCCCCTCACCCTCACAAGGCTCCATTCCCATCCCCATCACCCTCACAGGCTCCATTTTCCCCTCCTGGGCTCCATTTCTCCCCTCAGTTTCCCCTCAGGCGCCATTTTCCCCTCAGCTGCCCCTCATGGCCACCTCAGGTAGGACTCCATAATCTCAAAGGTCATTTCCAACCCCATTAATTCTGTATTTGTCCCCCCCTCACCCTCACAAGGGTAATTCCCACCCCCATCACCCTCAGGGTTTAAATTCTCCCCATTTTCCCTTATTTTCCCCTCATGGACACCATTTTCCCCTGAGCTGCCCCCAAACCCCTCAGGGTCCATTTCTCTCCTCCACCTCCCCAGGGACCCTTTAAACCCTTTGCAGTCTGCAATGAATTTTATTTATTAAATAAAAAAATAAGATCAGGAAAAATAAAATACTAAGAAGCCCATAAATGTAATGAGAATGGAAGGAAAAGAAGTCTGTTAATTTTGTAATGACTGAAATGTTCATTAAATCAAAAAATAATGAGAACAGAAAGAAGCATTAAAACCCCATAAAAGTAACGAAAACACAGGAAAAAAAATTTTGTAATGGCTGAAATAAAGTCATTTCTGAAATTCGTGCTACCACCCAAAACCGGTGGAATTAACACTGTTTTGACCTGTTTTTTGGGGGTCCCAACTCTTATTTTGGGGGGCTTTGGGGCACTAGCACCAATTTTGGGGGTGCTGGGTAATCCTAGCTCTGATTTGAGCCTCCCTAAACCGGTTATTTGTCCCCAAAACAGCAAAGTCTCACCCCTAAAATGATTGGATTTTCCCCCAAAATTCCCATGTCTCCCCTAAAACGTCTCTTTTTCCTACCAAAAATGTCTATATCCCCTAAAATGATCAGGTTCTTCCTGAAATTACTCTTTCCTCCCCAGACACTTTTTGGCATGGCCAAAAACCTCTATTTAGCCCCCAAAATCCCCATTTTCCCTGTAAAAAATATTGATTTACCCCACTCAAAATACGTTTTTCACTTGAAAATTTTTAAATTTTTCCCCTCAATCTGCAGGGTGTGAGCCCCAAAATTCCCATTTTCGCTGCAAAAATATCAATTTCTATCTAAAAAATATGTGTTTATTTTTTTTTCCCCTCTAAAATTTTTGATTTTTCTTTAAATCCGGGGTGGGGGGATCTGGGTGGGGCCATCCAAGGGTTCGGGGGTCTCAAGGCCACGCCCCCTCCTCAGGCCACGCCCATTTAGCAGCTGGGTAACACCCAGGCCCCTTAAGGCCACGCCCCTTTAACGAATCCACGCCTCTGATTGGCCACGCCCCCTTACGTAGCCACGCCCCCTTACGTAGCCACGCCCCTGCGGCAGCGCGAGGGAGTGGGCGTGGCCAGGGCAGCGCGCGCCGGCCCTCCCCCACGCCCCCCCTCAGGTACCGGCGGGATCGGGGAAGGGGGGGGAGGGGGGAGGAACCCTAAAATCGGGAGATTTTAACCCAAAACGAGGCGGGATGGAGGAAGGAAGATGGAGCCAGAAAAGGGCGAGGATTTGACCCCCAAAAAGGTGGAGTTTGGTCCCATAAAAGGGTGGGATTGACCCCTGGAAAAGTGAATTTGGGGCCCCGAAAAGGGTGGGGTCGCTCCAAAAAGTGAGGGGTCGGTCCTAAAAAAGGGGGGATTTGGCCCAAAAAGGGGGGATTTGGTTCTAAAAGGGGAAATTTGCCCAAAAAAGTGAGGGGTTGATTCTATAAAAGGGTGAATTTGGCCAAAAAAGGTGGAATTTGACCATAAAATGTGAGGGGTTCACTTTAAAAAAGGGAGGATTTGGCCCAAAAAGGGAAAATTTGGCCCTAAAAAGCAACGGGGTTTGCCATAAAAGGGGGATTTGGCCCTAAAAATGGGGAATTTGGCTCTAAAAAGTGGGGGTTTGCCCTAAAAAAGGGGGGAATTGGCCCAAAAAGGGAAAATTTACCCTAAAAAGTGAGGTGTTGATACTATGAAAGGGGGGATTTGGCCCAAAAAAAAGTGGAATTTGCCCTAAAAAGTAACGGGGTTGACCATAAAAAGGGGGATTTGGCCCTAAAAAGGGAATTTGGCCATAAAAATAACGGGGTTGGCCCTGAAAATGGAGATTTGGCCAAGAAGAGGGGAATTTGGCTCTAAAAAGTGAAAGGTTCAGCCTAAAAAGGGGGAGATTTGGCCCAAAAAGGGGGGATTTGGATCTAAAAATTTGGATGTTTCCCTTAGAAAGGGGAAGGGTAGTGACCAAAGGGAGAGTTTGGTGCCAAAAAGGGGAAATTTGAACCCAAAATAGGAGTTTGACCCCCAAAAATGTGAGGTTTGACACCAAAAATGGGGAGTTTGGCCCCAAAATTGGGAGTTTGGTCACAAAAAGAGAGAAATTTGCCCCAAAAAGTGTCTCTAAAAAGGGAGATTTGGTTCCTAAAAGTGGGAATTTGGGACTTCAAGGTGATGGAATTTAATCCAAAAAAGGGGGTTTGGCACAAAAAAAAAAAAAAAGGAAATTTGTTTTTTAGAGTTGGGGCTTGGCCTCTAAAAGGGGGAATTTGGTCCCTAAACGGGGCTGGTTTGACCCAAAAATTCAGGGTTGGTTCCAAAATGAAGAGATTTGGGTCAAAAAATGGAATTTGGACCCCAAAAAAGGGGAGTTGGACCCCAAAAAAGGGAGGAGTGGCTCCAAATGGGGATTTTCGTGGGGCCTTTTCCCCCAAAATTTCCTATTTCCCCCAAATTTCCCCATTTTCCCCACCCAGCTGAATATTTTCCTCAGAATTCACTGCCCCCCTCCAGAATTTGCAATTTTTGTCCCCCAATCCCTTTTTCCCTCTCAAAACCTCCCCAAAATGTTGAATTTGGCCCCCCAAAATAACGATTTCTACCCCAGTCAATCCTCCCTCAAAATGGGATTTTTTTTCCACCCTGAGTCCCCTCAATTTTTGCCATAAATTGAATTTTTTCATTCTCCAATTTTTTCCATCCTGACAAAATTCTCATTTTAAGTTGTTGATTATTTATTTTATAAATCTTGAGATATTTTTATATTTCCCTGAAAACAACACAACTTTGCCCCCAATTCTTTCTCCCCAAAAATTCCCATTTTGCCTCAAAATGGCTCCTTTCCCCTGGAAATTCCTGATTCCACCCCAAACCTCTTTTTATTCCTGTGAAAAGTGAAGATTTCCCTCTCCAAAATGAATTTTCCCTCACAAAAATGTGTTTTCCAAGGGAAAATCACCAAACTGGTGATTTCCCCCCAAAATTCCCATGTCTCCCATAAAATGTCTCTTTTATTCTGCCAAAAATCTTGATTTTGCCCCCAAAATTCTCATTTTTGCTGAGAAAATACTAAATTTCCCAAAAATAGGGATTTTTCCTCTACTAGTTTGTATTTTTCCTCCAAAAACATCAATTTTCCCTCAAAAAAGTGGATCTTGCTCCTAAAAATTTCAATTTTCCCTCGAAAATTGTGGATTCTCCTCTAAATTTGGATATTCCTTCTAAATTCTGGGTTTTTTTTTTTCCCTCCAAAAAATGACCATTTTCTTCTAAAAATGGGGATTTGCCCTCTCAAAATGTGGATTTTCTCTCCAAAATTGCTGATTTCCCTCTACAAAGGTGTAATTTCCTCCAAAAAAGTGAATTTTCCCTCCAAACCCAGCATTTCCCTCTCCAGTAATGTGGATTTTCTTTCTCAAATTGTGGATTATCCCTCCAAAATTGTCGGTTTTTCTCTCAAAATTTTGATTTTCCCTCCAAACCCAGCAATTCTCTCTCCAGTAATGTGGATTTTCTTTCTCAAATTGTGGATTATCCCTCCAAAATTCTTGGTTTTTCTCCAAAATTTGGATTTTCCCTCCAAACCCAGCAATTTCCCGGATTTTCTTTCTCAAATTGTGGATTATCCCTCCAAAATTCTTGGTGTTTCTCCAAAATTTGGATTTTCCCTCCAAACCCAGCATTTCCCTCTCCAATAATGTGGATTTTTGTCTCTAAAAATGTGGATTTTTCCTTAAAAATTGTTCGTTTTCTCCCAAAAAACCCCATTTTTCCCCATGGATTTCCCTTGGAAAATTTCTCTTTTCCCTCTGAACTCAGAGATTTCCTCCCCCAGGTGCTGTGATGGTGACGTCATCGCCGCCCCGGTGACGTCATGGCGGTGCAGGGGGCGTGGCCGGCGCGGGGGGCGGAGCTCTCGGACAGCAGCCCCGAGCCCCCCTCCCCCTCCAGCTCCCGGCCCCCCCTGTCCGACTCCAGCCCCTCCCCCACCGAGACCACGCCCACATCCCGGGGGCGGGGCCCGGGGGGCGGGGCCAGGGCTCGCCCCGCCCCTCCTGCCCCGCCCAGCCTGGGGGGGGAGCGACCCCTGGCGCTGTTTGAGGTGAGGCCACGCCCCCCTGCAACTCCCACCCCTAATTAGCCCCACCCTTCATTAACCCCACCCCAATTAGCCCACCCCTTCATTAGCCCTGCCCACATCACACCCATTGCTCTGGTGTGAGGCCCCGCCCCTAAACCCCACTGCAATTAGCCCCACCCCTAATTAACTCCACCCCTTCATTAGCCCTACCCAAATTACCCCAACCCTAATTAGCCCCGCCCACTTCACACCCATTGCTGCATTGTGAGGCCACGCCCCTAAAGCCACACCCCTAATTAAATCCACCCCTAATTAGCCCCGCCCACTTCACACCCATTGCTGCATTGTGAGGCCACGCCCCTAAAGCCACACCCCTAATTAAATCCACCCCTAATTAGCCCCGCCCACTTCACACCCATTGCTGCATTGTGAGGCCACGCCCCTAAAGCCACACCCCTAATTAAATCCACTCCTAATTAGCCCCGCCCACTTCACACCCATTGCTGCATTGTGAGGCCACGCCCCTAAAGCCACACCCCTAATTAAATCTGCCCCTAATTAGCCCCGGCCCTTCACACCCATTGCTGCATTGTGAGCCACGCCCCTAAAGCCACACCCCTAATTAAATCCACCCCTAATTAGCCCCGCCCCTTCACACCCATTGCTGCATTGTGAGGCCACGCCCCTAAAGCCCCACCCCTAATTAAATCCACCCCTAATTAGCCCAGCCCCTTCACACCCATTGCTGCATTGTGAGGCCACGCCCCTAAAGCCCCACCCCTAATTAAATCCACTCCTAATTAGCCCCGCCCATTTCACACCCATTGCTGCATTGTGAGGCCACGCCCCTAAAGCCACACCCCTAATTAAATCCACCCCTAATTAGCCCCGCCCACTTCACACCCATTGCTGCATTGTGAGGCCACGCCCCTAAAGCCCCACCCCTAATTAAATCCACCCCTAATTAGCCCCGCCCCTTCACACCCCTTGCTGCATTGTGAGCCACGCCCTAAAGCCACACCCTAATTAAATCCACCCTAATTAGCCCCGCCACTTCACACCCATTGCTCTGTGTGAGGCCACGCCCTAAAGCCACACCCTAATTAAACCCACCCCTAATTAGCCCCGCCCCTTCACACCCATTGCTGCATTGTGAGGCCACGCCCCTAAAGCCCCACCCCTAATTAAATCCACTCCTAATTAGCCCCACCCACTTCACACCCATTGCTGCATTGTGAGGCCACGCCCCTAAAGCCCCACCCCTAATTAAATCCACCCCTAATTAGCCCCGGCCCTTCACACCCATTGCTCTGTGTGAGGCCACGCCCCTAAAGCCCCACCCCAATTGGCCTCACTCCTAATTAACCACCCCTTCATTAGTCCTACCCAAATTAGCCCCACCCCTTCATTAGCCCCGCCCACTCTACACCCAATGCTCTGATGTGAGGCCACGCCCTTTAAAGCCCCACCCCTAATTAATCCCACTTTTCATTACCCTTGCCCTAACTAGCTCCGCTCCTAAACACCCCCACCCTTAATTAACTCCACCCCTTCATTAGTCCTGTCCTAATTAGCCCCACGTGCTCCACACCCATCACTCTCTTGTTAGGCCATGCCCCTAAAGCCCCACCACAATTAGCCCCACCCCTAATTAACCCAACCCCTTCATTAACCCCACCTGAATTACCCCACTCCTTCATTAGCCCTGCCCACTCCACGCCCATTGTTCTGATGTGAGGCCCCGCCCCTAAAGCCCCACCCCAATTGGCCCCACCCCTAATTAACTCCACCCCTTCATTAGCCCTACCCCAAATTAGCGCAACTCCTTCCTTAGCCCCACCCACTCCACACCCAGTGCTCTGATGTGAGGCCACGCCCCTAAAGATCCACCCCTAATTGGCCCCATCCCTTCATTAGCCTGTCCTTAATTAGCCCCGCCCACTCCACACCCAGTGCTCTGATGTGAGGCCACGCCCCTAAAGATCCGCCCCTAATTGGCCCCATCCCTTCATTAACCTGGTCCTAATTAGCCCCGCCCACTCCACACCCAGTGCTCTGATGTGAGGCCACGCCCCTATAACCCCACCCCTAATTAGCCCCGCCCCATTAGAGCCCCTGCCCTGTTCTGCATGAAGCCCCGCCCCTTCCTGGCCCCGCCCACTCACTGTGCCTCCCCAAGTGCCTGCTGCCATATATGGCATGACCACGCCCCCTTAGCCCCACCCTGAGCCCCACCCACCTTAGCCCCGCCCCCACCTCTGCCCTTTTAGCCCCTCCCCTTTTCAGCCTCGCTCCTGCCCCGCCCTGCTCTGATCCCTCTCTTTGGCCCCGCCCCTGCACTGGGCCCCGCCCTCTTTAACTCACACCCATTGAACCTGCCCCACCCCTGACCCCGCCCTGACCCTGCCCTGACCCACCCCTGACCCCGCCCTGCCCCTGCCCTGACCCACCCCTGACCCCGCCCTGACCCCGCCCTGCCCCACCCCTGACCCCACCCTGACCCTGCCCTGCCCCACCCCTGACCCCACCCTGCCCTGACCCCACCCCTGCCCCTGCCCTGCCCGCCCGGACAGCGACAGCGGCACCGCCCCGGTGAGGGACAGGGACACCTGGGACACACCTGGGGCAGCTGGGACAGCTGGGGTCATCTGGGGACACCTGGGACAGCTGGGGACAGCTGGGACAGCTGGGACACCTGGGGACAGCTGGGGACACACCTGGGGACACACCTGGGGGCAGCTGGGACACCTGGGACACCTGGGGACACCTGGGACAGCTGGGGACAGCTGGGACAGCTGGGGTCATCTGGGGACACACCTGGGGACACACCTGGGGGCAGCTGGGACACCTGGGACACCTGGGGACAGCTGGGACAGCTGGGGACAGCTGGGGACACCTGGGGATAGCTGGGGACAGCTGGGACACCTGGGGATAGCTGGGACACCTGGGGACACCTGGGACAGCTGGGGACAGCTGGGACACCTGGGGATAGCTGGGACACCTGGGGACATCTGGGGACTGCTGGGGTGAGCTGGGGACACCTGGAGACAGCTGGGGACACCTTGGGTCACCTGTACAGTGCCCTGAGCCCAGTCAGCAGCAGTGGCACTGCCCTGATGAGGGGACAGGGGTGGTGGCCCCTGGTGACCCCTGGTGACCCCTGATGACCGAAGTGTCCCTGCTGTCCCCTCAGCGCCGGGCCCTGGGGACTCTGTGGGTTGTCACTGAGCCCGGGTGACCCCTGGGCTGTCACTGACCCCTGGGTGGTCACTGTCCCCTCCTGTCCCCGCAGTGCCGGGCCCTGGGGACGCTGTGGGTTGTCACTGATCCCTGGGGACACTGTGGGTTGTCACTGATCCCTGGGGACACTGTGGGATGTCACTGACCCCTGGGGACGCTGTGGGCGGTCACTGACCCCTGGTGTCCTTGCTGTCCCTGCTGTCCCCTCAGCGCCGGGCCCTGGGGACACTGTGGGCTGTCACTGACCCCTGGTGTCCCTGCTGTCCCTGCTGTCCCCTCAGCGCCGGGCCCTGGGGACACTGTGGGCTGTCACTGACCCCTGGTGTCCCCTGCTGTCCCCTGCTGTCCCCACAGCGCCGGGCCCTGGGGACACTGTGGGTTGTCACTGACCCCTGGGGACACTGTGGGCTGTCACTGACCCCTGCTGTCCCTGCTGTCCCTGCTGTCCCCTCAGCGCTGGGCCCTGGGGACACTGTGGGCTGTCACTGATCCCTGGGGACACTGTGGGCTGTCAGTGACCCCTGGTGTCCCTGCTGTCCCTGCTGTCCCCTCAGCGCCGGGCTCTGGGGACGCTGCTGGGCGTGGCGGCGCCGTCGCTGCAGTCGCTGCTGGGGCTGGTGCTGCTGCTGCGCCTGCCCTGGGTCGTGGGACACGGCGGCGTCCTGGGGACAGCGGCCATCGGCGTGCTGCTGGGGGCCTGCGTGAGTCACCTGGCTGGGGACACACCTGGGGACACACCTGGGGACTGGGGACACACCTGGGGGACACACTGGGGACACACCTGAGGACATACCTAGAGTTGTGACCAAGGATCACAGCTGGGGTCAGAGGTGACCCCTGGGGTCACACTTGGGGTCAGGGGTCATGTTCTGGGCACTCTGTGAGGGGTGTGGTCAGTGGTCAGTGGGGTCAGGGGTCAGAAGGGTCAGAGGTCAGTGAGGTCAGTGGTCAGTGGGGTCAGTGGTCAGCAGTGAGTGGGTCAGGGGTCAGAAGGGTCAGAGGTCAGTGGGGTCAGTGGTCAGTGATCAGTGGTCAGTAGTAAATGGGTCAGTGGTCAGAGAGCAGTGACCAGTGGTCAGATGGGTCAGAGATCAGTGGGTCAGAGGTCACATGTCACTGGTCAGAAGGGTCAGGGGTCAGTGGTCAGAGGAGTCACTGGTCAGATGTCAGTGGTCAGAAGGGTCAGAGGGGTCTGTGATCAGAAGGGTAAGAAGGGTCGGTGGTCAGTGGTCAATGGGTCAGTGGTCAGAAAGGTCAGTGGTCAGAAGGGTCAATGGTCAGTAGTCAGTGGTCAGAGGCCAGCGGTCAGATGTCAGAGTCCAGTGGTCAGAGGGGTCAGTGGTCAGTGTTCAGAGGGGTCAGTGGTCAGATGTCATTGGTCAGTGGTCGGAGGGGTCAGTGGTCAGTGTTCAGAGGGGTCAGTGGTCAGAGGGGTCAGTGATCAGATGTCATTGGTCAGTGGTCAGAGAGGTCAGTGGTCAGATGTCATTGGTCAGTGGTCAGAGGGGTCAGTGGTCAGAGGGGTCAGTGGTCAATGGTCATTGGTCAGTGGTCAGAGGGGTCAGTGGTCAGTGGTCATTGGTCAGTGGTCAGAGGGGTCAGAGGGGTCAGTGGTCAGCGGTCAGCTGTCCGAGTCCCCGCAGATGCTGCTGACCGCCGTGTCCCTGAGCGCCGTCGCCACCAACGGGCTGGACCCTGGTGAGCTGGGGTGGGGGATGGGAGGGGGAGCCCCACCCCACCCCCACCCCATGAGTGGGCGTGTCCGGCGCTGACCCCGCCCTGTGCCGTCGCGGGCAGGGGGCGGGGCGCTGGCGCTGCTCTCGGGGGCGCTGGGCCCCGAGGCCGGGGGGGCCGTGGGCGTCTGCGGCTTCCTGAGCGCCGCCTTCACCGCGGCCGCTGCGGCGCTGGGCGGGCCGAGGTACTGCTGGTGAGTGGGCCGGGGCCTGGGTGGGGGCGGGGCTGGGATGGGGGCAGGGCCTGGGGATGGGGCAGGGCCAAGGATGGGGCGGGGCCTGGGGATGGGGGCAGGGCCTGGGTTGGGGCAGGGCCTGGGATGGGGCGGGCCTGGGTTGGGGCAGGGCCTGGGATAGGGGCAGGGGCCTAGGGATGGGGCGGGGCCTGGGGGTGAGGCTGGGCGGGGTGAGGTGCTGCTGGTGAGTGGGCGGGGCTGGGATGGGGGCGGGGCCTGGGGATGGGGCAGGGCCTGGGGATGGGGCAGGGCCAAGGATGGGGCGGGCCTGGGTTGGGGTGGGGCCTGGGGTGAGGCTGGGTGGGGCCGAGGTGCTGCTGGTGAGTGGGCGGAGCCTGGGAGGGGGCGGGGCCGGGGAGGGGGCAGGGCCTGGGGATGGGGCAGGGCCAAGGATGGGGGCAGGGCCTGGGATAGGGGCGGGGCCTAGGGATGGGGCGGGGCCTGGGGTGAGGCTGGGCAGGGTGAGGTGCTGCTGGTGAGTGGGCGGAGCCTGGGCTGGGGGCGGGGCCAGGGTGCTGCTGATGAGTGGGCGGGGCCTGGATGGGGTCAGGGTGGGACTATGGGGGTGCTGTGGGTGGGGCGGAGCTGGGAGGGGCTGGGGATGTGGGGTGGGGACATGGGACATGGGACAGGGTGGGGGGCTCAGAAGGGGCGTGGCCACAGCAAAGAATGTGGCTTCAGGAGAGGGTGTGGCTACATGGGAGGGGTGTGACCAATGGGGCGGGGTCTGGCAATGGGCGTGGTCTGCTCAGAGGGGCGGGGCCTGCTGGGCCAGGGGTTTAGGGTGGGCGTGACCTATGCGATGGGCGTGGCTTCTACCTCCTGGGGGTGTGGCCATCCTGCAAGGTGGGCGGAGCCTGTCATGGCTCTGGCCCCTCCCTCCCTCCCCCTCCCAGGTGTACCTGACCCCGGGCTGGGCGGTGCTGCCCGGCCGCGGCCGCTGGGGCCGCCTCAACAACGGCCGTGGCTACGGGCGGGGCTGCTGGCGCTGCTGGGGGCGGGGTCTCTGGCCCCCGCCCGCGCGCGCGCGGCGGCCGCCCCTGGGCCCCGCGGGGCTGCTGCTGGCGCTGCTGGCGCTGCAGGCGGGGTCCCTGCGCCACGCCCTGCGCCCAGACCCCGCCCACGCGTGAGTGCCCCACCCCTGCTAATCACATGCTAATGAGATGTTAATGAGCCCCGCCCTGACCCTCGCTGTCCCTTCCCTCCCCCTCCAGGCTGTGCCTCCCCCCCCGCCCCGGGGACCCCCTCCTGCCCTGCGCCCCCCCCAACGCCTCCCGCGGTCCTCCCGGCCACCAGGGGGCGCTGCCGGCGCTGCCTGGGCCCAGCGCTGGGCTGCTGGCAAGTGAGTGCGGCCCCCGGGGGGCGGGGCCAGGGACAGCCCCGCCCACTGGGCAGCTTTGGCTCCGCCCCCCCGGCTGGGTTGGGGGTGGGGTCACAGCGTGAGGGTGGGGGAAGGGTGGGTGTGGCTAACACAGGACATGCCCACAGTGAGGGTTTGGCCACGCCCCTCGGGGCCATTTTAGGGGTGGGGTTGGGGGGGGGCTTAGAGGGTGGGGTCACCCTGAGGTCATGGTGGGGTCACAGAGGGGTCACTGGGGGTGGGGTCATCCCAAGGTCATGGTGGGGGCACAGGGGTCACCCTGAGGTCATGTTGAGGTCACAGAGGGGTCACAGGGGGTGGGGTCAGTCCAAGGTCATGGTGGGGTCACGGAGGGGTCATCGGGCGTGGGGTCATCCTGAGGTCATGGTGAAGCCATGGGGGTCACCCCGAGGTCATGTGGGGTTGCAGAGGGGTCACAGGGGCTGGGGTGACCCCAGGGTCAGAGAGGTCATCCTGAGGTCATGGGGAGGTCACAGAGGGGTCACAGGGGGTGGGGTCATCCCAAGGTCATGGTGGGGGCACAGGGGTCACCCTGAGGTCATGGTGAGGTCACAGAGGGGTCACAGGGGGTGGGGTCACCCTGAGGTCATGGGATGGGGGAGGGGCAGTGGGCGTGGCCTCACTGCTGCCCCACCCCCAGGGAACCTGTGGCCCCGCCCCCCAGAGGAGGGGCTGGGGGCGGGGCCGGAGCAGGAGGAGGGCGGGGCCGACGCCTCCTTCGGGGCCCTGCTGGGGCTGAGCCTCCCCTCGGCCTCCGGTGAGAGCGGGGGGCAAATGGGGAGGGGGGACCACAAACTGGGGAGGGAACCCCAAAGTGTGGGGGACCCCAAATTGGGGAGGGGGGACCTCAAAATGTGGGGGGACCCCAAAGTGTGGGGGACCCCAAATTGGGGAGGGGGGACTCCAAAATGGAGAGAGGGGACTTCAAAATGTGGGGGGACCCCAAAGTGGGAGGGGGGGGTTGAATTGGGGGGCAGGACTCAAACTGGGGAGGAGAGACCCCAAGTTGGGGAGGGGGACCCCAAACTGGTGGGGGAATTTGGGGGGTCAGGGAATTTGGGGGGGTCAGAGAATTTAGGGGATTTTGGGGTCCCCACTCTATCCCAAGGGTGCTCTGGGGGAAGATTTGGGGTCCCAGGGGTGGATTTGGGGTTCCCTGCTCTGCCCAGGGGTGCTCTGGGGGAGGATTTGGGGTTCCAGGGTGTTTTGGGGTCCCCTCTCTGCCCAGGGGTGCTCTGGGGGAGGATTTGGGGTTCCAGTAGGTTTTGGGGTCCGAGGGGTGGATTTTGGGGTCCCCCTCTCTCTCCAGGGGTGCTCTGGGGGTGGATTTTGGGGTCCCCCTCTCTCTCCAGGGGTGCTCTGGGGGTGCAGCCGCTGCTCCGAGCTCGGGGACGTCGCTCGCTCGGTCCCGGCCGGGAGCCTCGGGGCCGCCACGGCCACAGCGCTGGGCTGTATCCAAAATGGGGGGGGACCCCAAAAATGGGGGGCACCCCAAAAATGGGGGGCTGAAACATGGGGACACCCCAAAATGGGGGACCCCAAAACTGGGGGCTGAAACACAGGGGGACACCCCAAAACCTGGGGATCATCACAGCCGCAGCGCTGGGCTGTATCCAAAATGGGGGGGGACCCCAAAAATGGGGGGCACCCCAAAAATGGGGGGGGGGAAACCTGAAACACGGGGGGGACACCCCAAAATGGGGGGGACCCCAAATTGGGGGCTGGAATGGGGGGACACCCCAAAACCTGGGGGATCATCACAGCTGCAGCGCTGGGCTGTATCCAAAATGGGGCATCCCAAAATGGGGGGCACCCCAAAAATGGGGGGGGCTGAAACATGGGGGACACCCCAAAACCTGGGGAGACCCCAAAACTGGGGGGGACCCCAAAACTGAGGGAGGAAACCTGAAACGCAGGGGGGACCCCAAAACCTGGGCTGTATCCAAATGGGGCACCCCAAAATTGGGGGAACCCCAAAATGGGGAGAACCCAAATTGGGGGGAGCCTGAAACTGAGGGGGGAGCCTGAAACATGGGGGAACCCCAAAATCTGGGGAGACCCCAAACTGAGGGGGGAGCCTGAAATATAGGGGAGGGGGACCCCAAAACCTGGGGGGTCACCGTGGCCACGGTGCTGGGCTGTATCCAAAATGGGGCACCCCAAAAGTGGGGGGGGACCCCAAAACTGGGGGGAGGCTGAATCACGGGGGAACCCCAAAACCTGGGGAGACCCCAAAACTGGGGGGGGACCCCAAAACTGAGGGAGGAAACCTGAAACACGGGGGGACCCCAAAACCTGGGGGGTCACCACGGCCATGGCCCTGGGCTGTATCCGAAATGGGGCACCCCAAAACTGGGGGAACCCCAAAATGTGGGGGAGCCTGAAACACGGGGGGGGGGGGGGACACCCCAAAACTGGGGGACCCCAAAATGGGGACCCCAAAACTGGGGAGGGAGCCTGAACCCCAAAATAGGGGGGGGTGGCTCTGTAGCCCAGAAGTTTTGGGGTCCTCATGAGGAATTTGGGGGGGCAGCAGATTTTGGGGGTGTGTCCCTCCCAGGGGTGTGCTGGGGGATTCTGGGGACACTTGGGGGCGATTTTGGGGTGCCAAAGAGGATTTTGGGGTTTTGGGGGGGCTGGTCCTTCTCAGGGATGTGCCAGGAGGAATTTTGGGGGGATTTTTTTTTTTGGGAGGGGGGGGGTGTGGCGGGGAAATTTTGGGGTGGATTTAGGGGAGTTCAGGGACGATTTTGGGGGTGGATTTTGTGGTGCCAGAGAGGATTTTGGGGAGATTTTTGGGGGGTTTTTGGGGGTGCCGGGGGGATTTTGGGGGTGCCGGGGGGATTTTGGGGTGCTGGGGGGATTTTGGGGAGGTTTTGGGGGGATTTTGGGGGGATTTGGGGGATTTTGGGGGATTTGGGTTTTCCTTGACGGGCAGACCTGAGCGCGGCGCTGCTGCTGGGGGCCGGCGTGGAGGGACAGCTGCTGCGGGACAAGTGAGACACGGGTCCCCAAAATGTCCCCAAATGTCCCCAAATCCCCTCAGTGTCCCCCGATGTCCCCAGTGACCCCAAATGACCCCAGTGTCCACAATGTCCCCAATCCCCCTGTGTCCCAAATGACCTCAAAGTCCCCAGTGTCCCCAGTGACCCCGATGTCCCCAATTCTCCCAACGTCCCCAATTCCCCCAATGTCACCCCGGTGTCCTCAGTGTCACCTGGGGTCCCCAAGGTGGGTTCTGCTGGTTGAGGGGACCTGGTGTCCCCTTCCATTGTCCCCACAGGTTCGGTGTCACCCTGGCAGTGTCCCCACGCTGTCGCCCTGTCCCTTAGGTTCGGTGCCACCCTGGGCAGTGTCCCGATGCTGTCCTTCTGTGCCCTGGGCGGTGTCCCCGTGCTGTCCCCATGTCCCCACTCTGTCCCTGTCCCCGCAGGTTCGGTGTCACCCTGGGTGGTGTCCCCATGTCCCCACTGTGTCCCCGCAGGTTCGGTGTCACCCTGGGCGCTGTCCCCATGTCCCCACTGTGTCCCTGCAGGTTCGGTGCCACCCTGGGCGGTGTCCCGGTGCTGTCCCCACTGTGTCCCCACTGTGTCCCCGCAGGTTCGGTGCCACCCTGGGCGCTGTCCCCATGTCCCCACTGTGTCCCCGCAGGTTCGGTGTCACCCTGGGTGGTGTCCCGGTGCTGTCCCCATGTCCCCACTGTGTCCCCGCAGGTTCGGTGCCACCCTGGGCGCTGTCCCCATGTCCCCACTGTGTCCCTGTCCCCGCAGGTTCGGTGCCACCCTGGGCGGTGTCCCGGCGCTGTCCCCATGTCCCCACTGTGTTCCCGCAGGTTCGGTGTCACCCTGGGCGGTGTCCCGGTGCTGTCCCCACTCTGTCCCTGTCCCCGCAGGTTCGGTGCCACCCTGGGCGGTGTCCCGGTGCTGTCCCCATGTCCCTCCCTGTCCCCGCAGGTTCGGTGCCACCCTGGGCGGTGTCCCCATGTCCCCACTCTGTCCCTGTCCCCGCAGGTTCGGTGTCACCCTGGGCGGTGTCCCCGTGCTGGCCGCTGTCGCCTGGCCCTGGCCGTGGCTGCCGGTGCTGGGGGCGCTGCTCTCGGCGGGGGGCGCGGGGCTGCAGGCGCTGCTCGGGGGGTCCCGCCTGCTGCGGGGGCTGGCGCGGACCCGGGCCCTGCCCCTGCCGCACGTGAGTGTCACCACGGTGTCACCAGGGTGTCCCCGTGTCCCCAAGGGTGTCCCCAAGGGTGTCCCCGTGTCCCCAAGCGGGGCCCCAGGGGGTCCCCAGGGGTGTCCCCGTGTCCCCAAGGGTGTCCCCAGGGGTGTCCCCAGGGGGTCCCGCCTGCTGCGGGGGCTGGCGCGGACCCGGGCCCTGCCCTGCCGCACGTGAGTGTCACCACGGTGTCACCAGAGTGTCCCCGTGTCCCCAAGGGTGTCCCCGTGTCCCCAAGGGTGTCCCCAGGGGGTCCCCAAGGGTGTCCCCGTGTCCCCAAGGGTGTCCCCAGGGGTGTCCCCAGGGGGTCCCGCCTGCTGCGGGGGCTGGCGCGGACCCGAGCGCTGCCCCTGCCGCACGTGAGTGTCACCACAGTGTCACCAGGGTGTCCCCGTGTCCCCAGAGTGTCCCCGTGTCCCCAAGGGTGTCCCCAAGGGTGTCCCCAAGGGTGTCCCCAAGGGTGTCCCCAGGGGTGTCCCCAGGGGGGTCCCGCCTGCTGCGGGGGCTGGCGCGGACCCGGGCGCTGCCCCTGCCGCACGTGAGTGTCCCCACAGTGTCCCCACAGTGTCACCAGGGTGTCCCCGTGTCCCCAAGGGTGTCCCCAGGGTGTCCCCGTGTCCCCGAGGGTGTCCCCAAGGGTGTCCCCGTGTCCCCAGGGGTGTCCCCAGGGGGGTCCCGCCTGCTGCGGGGGCTGGCGCGGACCCGGGCGCTGCCCCTGCCGCACGTGAGTGTCACCAGGGTGTCCCTAAGGGTGTCCCCTTTTCCCCAGAGGTGTCCCTAAGGGGGTCCCCAAGGGTGTCGCCGTTGTCCCCAAGAGTGTCCCTAAGGGTGTCCCTGTGCCCCAGGGGTGTCCTCGTGTCCCCAAGTGGGGCCCCGTGTCCCTAAAGGTGTCACCAATGCCCCCCACAGGATGTCCCCGTGTCCCCGTGTCCCTGTGTCCCTATGTCCCCCCATGTCCCCTTGGTGTCCCCGTATCCCCATGTCCTGCTATCCCCGTGTCCCCATGTCCCCGTGTCCCCTCTGTCCCGCAGGCGCTGTCCCGGGGCTGTCCCCATGTCCCCATGCCCCCGTGTCCCCATGTCCCCATGTCCCCGTGTCCCCATGTCCCCGTGTCCCCTCTGTCCCCGCAGGCGCTGTCCCGGGCTGTCCCCGTGTCCCCATGTCCCCGTGTCCCCATGTCCCCGTGTCCCCGTGTCCCCATGTCCCCGTGTCCCCATGTCCCCATGTCCCCATGTCCCCATGTCCCCATGTCCCCATGTCCCCGTGTCCCCGTGTCCCCATGTCCCCGTGTCCCCATGTCCCCATGTCCCCGTGTCCCCATGTCCCCGTGTCCCCGCAGGCGCTGTCCCCATGTCCCCATGTCCCCATGTCCCCGTGTCCCCATGTCCCCGTGTCCCCTCTGTCCCCGCAGGCGCTGTCCCGGGGCCGGCTGTGGCCGCTGGTGGCCACCTTGGTGACAGCCACGCTGGGGGTGCTGCTGGGCTCGCTGGACCTGCTGGCGCCGGTGCTGTCCGTGTGCGTGTCCCCGCCCCGTGACGTCACACCCCGCGCTGACGTCACGGCTGCGCGCTGACGTCACTGCCCCGCCCCCCTCCCCCGCAGGTTGTGCCTGACGTCATACCTGGGGCTGAACCTGGCCTGTGCCCTGCAGGGGCTGCTGCCCACGCCCGGCTGGAGCCCGCGCTGCCCGCTCTACCACTGGTCAGTGACCGCTGAGTGACCGCTGAGTGACCGCTGAGTGACCGCTGAGTGACCACTGAGTGACCACTGAGTGACTGTGAGTGACCACTGAGTGACCACTGAGTGACCGCTGAGTGACCACTGACTGACCATCAGTGACTGTGAGTGACCATCAGTGACTGTGAGTGACCGCTGAGTGACCACTGAGTGACTTGTGAGTGACCACTGACTGTGAGTGACCACTGAGTGACCACTGAGTGACCACTGAGTGACTGTGAGTGACCATCAGTGACTGTGAGTGACTGTGAGTGACCACTGAGTGACTTGTGAGTGACCACTGACTGACTGTGAGTGACCACTGAGTGACCACTGAGTGACCATCAGTGACTGTGAGTGACCGCTGAGCGACCATGAGTGACCACAGGGACACACAGTGACTGCACAGTGACCCAGAATGACCCATGGAGGCCCAGTGACACTCAGGGACTGTCCCCTGTCCCCAGGGCGGTGTCCCTGTCCCCAGGGCGGTGTCCCTGTCCCTGTCCCTGTCCCTGTCCCTGTCCCTGTCCCTGTCCCTGTCCCTGTCCCTGTCCCTGACTGTCCCCATTGTCCCCAGGGCAGTGTCCCTGTCCCTGACTGTCCCCTGTCCCCATTGTCCCCAGGGCGGTGTCCCTGTCCCTGTCCCTGACTATCCCCATTGTCCCCAGGGTGGTGTCCCTGACTGTCCCCATTGTCCTCAGGGCGGTGTCCCTGCCTGTCCCCATTGTCCCCATTGTCCCCAGGGCGGTGTCCCTGTCCCTGTCCCTGTCCCTGCCTGTCCCCATTGTCCCCATTGTCCCCAGGGCGGTGTCCCTGTCCCCATTGTCCCCATTGTCCCCATTGTCCCCATTGTCCCCAGGGCGGTGTCCCTGTCCCTGACTGTCCCCATTGTCCCCAGGGCGGTGTCCCTGTCCCCATTGTCCCCATTGTCCCCATTGTCCCCAGGGCGGTGTCCCTGTCCCCATTGTCCCCATTGTCCCCATTGTCCCCAGGGCATTGTCCCCATTGTCCCCATTGTCCCCATTGTCCCCAGGGCGGTGTCCCTGTCCCCATTGTCCCCATTGTCCCCATTGTCCCCATTGTCCCCATTGTCCCCATTGTCCCCAGGGCGGTGTCCCTGTCCCCATTGTCCCCATTGTCCCCAGGGCGGTGTCCCTGGCCGGCGCTGCTCTCTGCCTGTCCCCATTGTCCCCATTGTCCCCAGGGCGGTGTCCCTGGCCGGCGCTGCTCTCTGCCTGTCCCCATTGTCCCCATTGTCCCCAGGCGGTGTCCCTGGCCGGCGCTGCTCTCTGCCTGTCCCCATTGTCCCCATTGTCCCCAGGGCGGTGTCCCTGGCCGGCGCTGCTCTCTGCCTGTCCCCATTGTCCCCATTGTCCCCAGGGCGGTGTCCCTGGCCGGCGCTGCTCTCTGCCTGGCGCTGATGCTGGTGACGTGCTGGCACTGTGCCCTGCTGGCCCTGGCCATCGGCGCCACCGCCTACAAATACCTCGAGTTCCGCAGGTGAGTGACAGGGACACACCTGGGGACAGGGACGGGGACAGGGACACAGCTGGGGACAGGGACACAGCTGGGGACAGGGACAGGGACGGGGGACACCTGGGGACAGGGACAGGGACAGGGACAGGGACAGGGACAGGGACACACCTGGGGACAGGGACAGGGGCACAGCTGGGGACAGGGACACACCTGGGAACAGGGACAGGGACAGGGACAGGGACAGGGACACACCTGGGGACAGGGACACACCTGGGGACAGAGACAGGGACAGGGACACAGCTGGGGACAGGGATGGGGACAGGGACACACCTGGGGAGGAGACAGGGACACACTTAGGGGGGGGACAGGGACAGGGACACACCTGGGGAGGGGACAGGGACAGGGACACACCTGAGGGGAGAGACACACCTGGGGACAGGGACAGGGACACACCTGGGGGGAGAGACACACCTGGGGACAGGGAGAGGGACACACCTGAGGGGAGGCGAAACACCTGAGGGGAGGGGACACCCCTGGGGCTCTGACCCTCACCTGGGTCCCCCCTGACGCTGCCCCTCCCCCCGCAGCGCCCAGACCGAGTGGGGGGAGGGGCTGCGGGGACTGTCCCTCAGCGCCGCGCGCTTCGCCCTGCTGCGGCTGGAGGATGGGCGGCCCCCTCCCCCCAGCCTCAGGTGAGACCCCCAAAACCCCAAAACCCCCAGCCTCAGGTGAGACCCCAAAACCCCCAAACCCTCCCAGCCTCAGGTGAGACCCCCAAAACCCCCAAAACCCCCAGCCTCAGGTGAGACCCCAAAATCCCCCGGCTTCAGGTGAGACCCCAAAACCCCCGGCCTCAGGTGAGACCCCCCAAACCCCCCAGCCTCAGGTGAGACCCCCAAAACCCCCAGCCTCAGGTGAGACCCCCAAACCCCCAAAAGCCCCCGGCCTCAGGTGAGACCCCCAAACCCCCAGCCTCAGGTGAGACCCCAAAACCTCCCAAACCCCCCAAAACCCCCAACCTCAGGTGAGACCCCCAAACCCCCGGCCTCAGGTGAGACCCCCCAAAACCCCCAGCCTCAGGTGAGACCCCAAAACCCCCAAACCTCCCAGCCTCAGGTGAGACCCCCAAAACCCCCGGCCTCAGGTGAGACCCCAAAATCCCCGGCTTCAGGTGAGACCCCCAAAACCCCCAGCCTCAGGTGAGACCCCCAAACCCCCCCAAAACCCCCGGCCTCAGGTGAGACCCCCAAACCCCCCAAAACCCCGGCCTCAGGTGAGACCCCCAAAACCCCCGGCCTCAGGTGAGACCCCAAAACCCCCCAAACCCCCGGCCTCAGGTGAGACCCCCAAACCCCCAGCCTCAGGTGAGACCCCCAAACCCCCGGCCTCAGGTGAGACCCCAAAATCCCCCAGTGACCGACTCCCCCTCCCCCATGTCCCCGGGTCACCCCCTGCTGTCACCCCCGGGGCCTCCCGTGTCCCCCTGTCCTCCCGTGACTCCTCCATGTCCCTGTGACCCCCCATGACCCCCCATGACCCCCCCGACCCCTTTTCTCTCTCTCTCCCCCAGGCCGCAGCTGTTGGTTCTGTCCAAGCCCGGGGACCCCTCCCCGATGTCCCCATGTCCCTCTGTGACCCCCTCCATGACCCCCCCGTCCCTATGACCCCCCATGACCCCCATGACCCCCCCTCTTTGTGCCCCCCCCCATGACTCCCCGTGTCCCTGTGACCCCCCTGTGGCCCCCCCATGACCCCCCCTCTCTCTCTCTCTCTCCCCCCCAGGCCGCAGCTGTTGGTTCTGTCCAAGCCTGGGACCCCCGCGCCCCCCGCCCGGAGCTGGTGGTTCTGGCGGCGCAGCTGCAGGGGGGGGGGCGCGGCCTGACCGTGCTGGGGGCGGCGCTGGGGGGGGCCCTGCCCGAGGACCTGCCCCGGGCCCGGGGGGCCGAGAGGGTGAGGGGGGCTGGGGGTCTGGGGGGTCTAGGGGGCTGGGGGTCTGGGGGCCCTGCCCGAGGACCTGCCCCGGGCCCAGGGGGCTGAGAGGGTGAGGGGGCGTCTGGGGGGGAACTGGGGGGGCTATGGGGGGTTATTGGGGTGGGGTATGGGGTCATGGGGGGATCATGGGGGTCTTGGGGGCTATGGGGGGTTTTTGGGGGCTATGGGGGGGCTACGGGGGGCTATGGGGGGCTATGGGGAGGGGTCTGGGGGGGGTCTGGGGGTCTGGGGGTCTGGGGGGGCTATGGGGGTCTGGGAGGGTCTGGGGTCATGGGGGTCTGGGGGGCTCTGGGGGGATTATCGGGGTGGGGGCTCTAGGGGGGGTCACGGCCGGGGCGTGGCCAGTGGCTCCGGGTCCCTTTGGGGTGTCCCTTTGTCCTTTTGGGCTGTCCCTGACCCCGTGTCCCCGTCCCCAGGCTCTCAGTGTCCCCTGTCCCTGTCCCTAACCCCCTGTCCCCTGTCATTGTCCCCGTCCCCAGGCTCTCAGTGTTCCCTGTCCCTGTCACTATCCCTGTGCCCAACACTGTCCCTGTCGCCGTCCCTAACCCCCTGTCCCTTGTCTCCAAGCTCTCAGTGTCCCTTATCGCTGTCCCTGTCCCTGTGTCCCCTGTCCCTGTCCCTAACCCCCCGTCCCTGTCCCCAGGCTCTCCGTGCCGCCCTGGCCCGGGCCGGTGCCCGCGGCTTTGTGCAGGTGCTGTCCCCTGTCCTGTCCCTGTGTCCCCTGTCCCTGTCCCTAACCCTGTGTCCCTAACCCCCTGTCCCTGTCCCTAACCCCGTGTCCCTGTCCCCGTGTCCCCTGTCCCTGTCCCTAACCCCCGTCCCTGTCCCTGTCCCTGTCCCCAGGCTCTCCGTGCCGCCCTGGCCCGGGCCGGTGCCCGCGGCTTCGTGCAGGTGCTGTCCCCTGTCCTGTCCCTGTGTCCCCTGTCCCTGTCCCTAAGCCCGTGTCCCTGTCCCTGTCCCCAGGCTCTCCGTGCCGCCCTGGCCCGGGCCGGTGCCCGCGGCTTCGTGCAGGTGCTGTCCCTGTCCTGTCCCTGTGTCCCCTGTCCCTGTCCCTAAGCCCGTGTCCCTGTCCCTGTCCCTGTCCCCAGGCTCTCCATGCCGCCCTGGCCCGGGCCGGTGCCCGCGGCTTTGTGCAGGTGCTGTCCCTGTCCCTAACCCCCTGTCCCTGTCCCTGTCCCGGTGTCCCCTGTCCCTGTCCCTAGCCCCGTGTCCCCTGTCCCTGTCCCTGTGTCCCCTGTCCCTGTCCCTGTCCCTAATCCCGTGTCCCTGTCCCTAAGCCCCTGTCCCTGTCCCCAGGCTCTCCGCGCCGCCCTGGCCCGGGCCGGTGCCCGCGGCTTCGTGCAGGTGCTGCTGACGCCCGAGCCGGGGGCGGGGCTGGCCGCGCTCGTGCAGGGGGTGGGGCTGGGGGCGCTCCGCCCCAACACCGTCCTGCTGGGCTGGCCCCGCAGCTGGCGGCAACAGCCCGACCCCGCCCGCGCCGCCAGGGACTTCGTGGGTACTTGGGGACATTGGGGACAGCCGCGGGATTGCGGACACTGGGGACATTGGGGACACTGGGGGACTGGGGACAGTGGGGGATTGGGGACACTGGGGACAGCGGGGGATTGGGGACACTGGGGACAGCGGGGATTGGGGACATTGGGGACAGCGGGGGATTGCAGACATTGGGGACAGCGGGGGATTGGGGACATTGGGGACAGCGGGGATTGGGGACATTGGGGACTGCGGGGGATTGGGGACACTGGGGACACTATGGGGATTGGGGACACTGGGGACAGCGGGGGGATTGGGGACATTGGGGACAGCGGGGGGATTGGGGACATTGGGGACATGGGGGATTGGGGACACTGGGGACAGCGGGGGATTGGGGACATTGGGGACAGCGGGGGATTGGGGACATTGGGGACTGCGGGGGATTGGGGACATTGGGGACATGGGGGATTGGGGACATTGGGGACAATGGGGGATTGGGGACACTGGGGACTTCGGGACATGGGGGATTGGGGACACTGGGGACAGCCGGGATTGGGGACATTGGGGACTGCGGGGGATTGGGGACACTGGGGACAGCCGGGGATTGGGGACACTGGGGACAGCCAGGGGATTGGGGACACTGGGGACTTCAGGACATGGGGGATTGGGGACACTGGGGACAGTGGGGGATTGGGGACAGTGGGGACAGCGGAGGGATTGGGGACACTGGAGACTGCGGGGGATTGGGGACATGGGGGATTGGGGACACTGGGGACAGCGGGGATTGGGGACATTGAGGACAGCGGGGGATTGGGGACACTGGGGACAGCCAGGGGATTGGGGACATTGGGGACTGCGGGGGATTGGGGACATTGGGGACAGTGGGGGATTGGGGACACTGGGGACAGTGGGGGATTGGGGACACTGGGGACTGCGGAGGGATTGGGGACATTGGGGACACTGGGGGGATTGGGGACATTGGGGACAGCGGGGGGATTGGGGACATTGGGGACTGCGGAGGGATTGGGGACATTGGGGACACTGGGGGATTGGGGACATTGGGGACAGCGGGGGGATTGGGGACATTGGGGACAGTGGGGGGATTGGGGACACTGGGGACTGCGGAGGGATTGGGGACATTGGGGACAGCGGGGGGATTGGGGACATTGGGGACACTGGGGGGATTGGGGACACTGGGGACAGCGGGGGATTGGGGACACTGGGGACTTCGGGACATGGGGGATTGGGGACACTGGGGACATTGGGGTGGGACACAGAAGTGGGAATGGCGGGGGGGACACTTGGGGTCACCAGGATGTTGTGAGGGGGGGACAGTGGGTGACAATGAGTGACGATGGGTGACAATGGGTAACAGTGGGTGACAATGGGTGACAGTGTGTGGCAAGGGGTGACAATGGGTTACAGTGGGTGACAACGGGTTACAGTGGGTGACAGTGGCTGACAATGGGTTACAGTGGGTGACAATGGCTGACAATGGGTGGCGATGGGTGGCAAGGGGTGACAATGGGTGAGAATGGCTGACAATGGGTTACAGTGGGTGACAATGGCTGACAATGGGTTACAGTGGGTGACAATGGCTGACAACGAGTTACAGTGGGTGACAATGTGTGACGCTGGGTGGCAATGGGTGACGCTGGGTGACAATGTGTGACACTGTGTGGGGAGGGGTCCCTGCCCCGCAGGCCCCCTCACCGCGCTGTCCCCCAGAGCTGCTGCGGGCGGCGGGCGCTGGGGCCGGGCGCTGCTGGTGTCCAAGGGCGCGGCCGAGCCCGGGCGGGCCCGGGGTCCCAGGGGGTGTCCCCAGGGGGTCCCGGGGGTCCCCGGGGGTCCTGGATGTTTGGTGGGTGGTCGGCACCGGGCGGCTCCTGACGCTGCTGCCGCTGCTGCTGCGACAGCACCCGGTAGGGGCCTGAAGGGCGGGGCCTAAACGGGAGAGGCCTAAAGGGGAGGGGCCCAAAGGGGGCGGGGCCTAAAAGGGGGGAGGCCTAAAGGGGTGGGGCCTAAAGGGGCGGGGCCTAAAGGGGAGATGCCTAAAGGGGAGAGGCCTAGAGGGTGGGGCCTAAAGGGGAGAGGCCTAGAGGGGTGGGGCCTAAAGGGGAGAGGCCTAGAGGGGGCGGGGCCTAAAGGGGAGAGGCCTAAAGGGGGCGGCGCCTAAAGGGGATAGGCCTAAAGGGGGCGGGGCCTAAATGGGAGAGGCCTAGAGGGGCGGGGCCTAAAGGGGAGAGGCCTAGAGGGGGCAGGGCCTAAAGGAGAGACGCCTAAAGGGGTGGGGCCTAAAGGGGAGAGGCCTAAAGGGGGCAGGGCCTAAAGGGGAGAGCTCTAAAGGGGGCGGGGCCTAAAGGGGGCAGGGCCTAAAGGGGAGAGGCCTAAAGGGGAGAGGCTTAAAGGGGGCGGGGCCTAAAGGGGAGAGGCCTAAAGGGGGCAGGGCCTAAAGGGGGCGGGGCATAAAGGGGAGAGGCCTAAGGGGGCGGGGCATAAAGGGGAGAGGCCTAAGGGGGCAGGGCCTAAAGGGGAGAGGCCTAAGGGGGGCGGGGCATAAAGGGGGCGGGGCATAAAGGGGAGGGGTCTGGGGTCTGGGTCTGACCCTTGGGGACCCCCCCTGGTGACCCCCCGATGGCCCCTGTGTCCCCCCGGTGTGGCAGGGAGGGGTTTTTGGGGGGTCTGTGGGTTTTGGGGAGGGGTCTCGCTGTGTACCTGTCCCCAGGTGTGACACAGGTGGAATTTTGGGGTTTGGGGGATTTTGGGGAGGGGTCTCACAGTGTCCCCGTCCCTGTCCCCATTCCCAGGTGTGGCACGGGTGGATTTTGGGGAGGGGTCTCACCCTGTCCCTGTCCCTGTCCCCATTCCCAGGTGTGGCACGGGTGGATTTTGGGGAGGGGTCTCACCCTGTCCCTGTCCCCAGGTGTGGCACAGGTGGATTTTGGGGATTTCGGTATTTTGGGGAGGGGTCTCACCCTGTCCCTGTCCCTGTCCCCATTCCCAGGTGTGGCGCGAGTGGGTTTTGGGGAGGGGTCTCACCCTGTCCCTGTCCCTGTCCCTGTCCCAGGCGTGGCGCGGGTGTCCCCTGCGCCTGTTCACGGTGGATTTTAGGATTTTGGGGTATTTTGGGGAGGGGTCTCACCCTGTCCCTGTCCCTGTCCCAGGCGTGGCGCGGGTGTCCCCTGCGCCTGTTCACGGTGGCGCTGCTCGAGGACAACAGCGAGCGGCTGCGGCGCCTGCTCGAGGCCGTGGCGCGGCGCCGGGCGCTGCCGGCTCAGGTGCACGTGGTGGAGCTGGTGAGAGCCAAAAACACCCCAAAACACCCCAAAACACCCAAAAATAACCCGAAAACACCCCAAAATACCCCCCAAACACCCCAAAATACCCCAAAATAACCCAAAAACACCCAAAACCACCCAATAAATACCCCAAACGCTGCCCTGCCCTACCCTGCCCGCACAGGTGCACGTGGTGGAGCTGGTGAGAGCCAAAAACACCCCAAAACACCCCAAAATAACCTGAAAACACCCCAAAATACCCCCCAAACACCCCAAATATACCCCAAAATAACCCAAAAACACCCAGTAAATACCCCAAACACAGCCCTGCCCCGCCCTGCTGGCACAGGTGCACATGGTGGAGCTGGTGACAGCCAAAACCACCAAAAACACCCAAAACACCCCGAAATACCCCAAAATAACCCGAAAACACCCCAAAATACCCCCCAAAAACCCCAAAAGTAGTCCAAAAATACCCGAAAAACACCCCAAACGCTGCCCTGCCCCGCCCTGCTGGCACAGGTGCACGTGGTGGAGCTGGTGAGAGCCAAAAACACCCGAAAACACCCCAAAACCACCCGAAAATACCCCCAAAAACACCCGAAAATACCCCCAATACCAGCCAAAACCCCACCCCAAAAACACCCCAAAATAACCCGAAACACCCCAAAACCTGCCAAAAACCCCACCCCAAAACACCCGAAAACACCCCCAAAACCACCTGAAAATACCCCCAGAACACCTGAAAACACCCTAAAAACACCCTAAAATACCCCAATACTAGCCAAAACCCCACCCCAAAAACACCCGAAAACACCTCAAAACCACCTGAAAATACCCCCAAAAACACCCGAAAATACCCCCAAAAACAGCCAAAACCCCACCCCAAAAACACCCCAAAACAACCCGAAACACCCCAAACCTGCCAAAAACCCACCCCAAACACACCCCAAATACACCCCAAATACACCCCAAATACACCCCAAAAACACCCCAAAAATTCCCAAAAACACCCCAAACCATCCCAGAATACCCCAAAACACCCAAAACCACCCCAAAAATACCCGCAAACCACCCCAAATACACCTGGGATACCCCAAAACTCCCCCAAATCCCCCAAACAGCCCAAAGTCCCACCTGGGGCTCACGGGCCTGGACTGGTCCATACTGGTCTGTACTGGCCCAAACTGGTTTATACCAGTTTATACCAGTTTATACCAGTTTATACCAGCCCATACTGGTCTGTACCAGTCCGTACTGGTCTGTACCGGTCCATACTGGTTTATACTGGTCTGTACTGGTATTTACTGGTTTATACCACTCCGTACTGGTTCATACTGGTCCATACTGGCCTGTATCTCTCCATACTAGTACATACTGGTCTGTACTGGTCCGTAACAGCCCGTACCGGCCCATACCGGTCCCCACTGGTTATACTGGTCTGTACTGGTCCGTACTGGTCCCCACTGGTTATACTGGTCCGTACCGGCCCGTACTGGCCCGTACTGGTCCCCACTGGTTGGCACTGGTCCATACTGGTCCGTACTGGTCCGTACTGGTCCCCACTGGTTATACTGGTCTGTACTGGTCTGTACTGGTCCGTACTGGTCTGTACCAGCCCGTACTGGTCCGTACCGGTCCCCACTGGTTATACTGGTCTGTACTGGTCCGTACTGGTCCCCACTGGTTATACTGGTCCGTACTGGTCCCCACTGGTTATACTGGTCCGTACCGGCCCGTACTGGTCCGTACCGGTCCCCACTGCTTATACTGGTCTGTACCAGCCTGTACTGGTCCGTACTGGTCCGTACCGGCCCGTACCGGTCCCCACTGGTTATACTGGTCTGTACTGGTCCGTACTGGTCCGTACCGGCCTGTAGTGGTCCGTACCGGTCCCCACTGCTTATACTGGTCTGTACCAGCCCGTACTGGTCCGTACCGGCCCGTACTGGTCCGTACCAGTCCCCACTGGTTATACTGGTCCGTACTGGTCCGTACTGGTCCGTACCGGTCCCCACTGGTTATACTGGTCCGTACTGGTGCAGCACGACGGGGATGTCTCGGCCTACACGTACGAGCGGACGCTGATGATGGAGCAGCGCTCGCAGATGCTGCGGCAGCTGCGCCGAGCACAGGTGACGTCACCGCCCCGCCCGTGACGTCATCGCCCCGCCTGTGACGTCATCGCCCTGCCTGTGACATCATCGCCCCGCCTGTGACGTCACTGCCCCGCCTGTGACGTCATCGCCCCGCCTGTGACGTCACTGCCCCGCCTGTGACGTCACTGCCCCGCCTGTGGCGTCACGCCCCCGTGACATCATCGCCCCGCCTGTGACATCACCCCCCCCCGTGACATCATCGCCCCGCCTGTGACGTCACTGCCCCGCCTGTGACGTCACCGCCCTCCCTGTGATATCATTTGCCCCGTCTGTGACGTCACAGCACCGCCTGTGATGTCATCACTCATCCGTGATATCATCAGCATGCCTGTGACGTCATCCCATGATCTCTGATGTCACTGCACCTACTGTGACATCATAATCCTGCATGTTATGTAATTGCCCCACCTGTGATGTCGCCGCCCACTTGTGACGTCACTGCCCTGCCTGTGACATCATCACCACATCTGTGACATCATCACCCTGTCTGTGACATCATCACCCCGTCTGTGACATCACCACCTTGTCTGTGACATCATCACCCTGCTCGTGATGTCGTAATCCTGCATGTTATGTCATCTCCCACCTGTGACATCATCACCCTGTCTGTGACATCATCACCCTGCTTGTGATGACCTCATCCTCCCCATGATGTCATCGCCCTCCCTGTGACATCATTTCTTTCCTTATGATGTCATTACTATTCCCGTGACATCACACTGGATCCTGATGACATCACAACCCTCCCAATGATGTCATAACCCTTCCTGTGATGTCATCCTCCTCCCTATGATGTCAGCGCCCCACCTGTGACGTCACAGTCACCCTTGTGACGTCATTTCCCTCTCGATGACGTCACAGGGAGGCCACGCCCTCTCACAGCCACCCAGTGCTGAGGAGGAGGAGGGGGGAGACGCCGGAGGGGCCCCAGCCCGTGAGTGAGACTGGGACGGACTGGGGGGAACTGGGAGGGACTGGGGGGGACTGGGGGGGACTGGGAGGGACTGGGGGGGACTGGGATGGACTGGGGGGGACTGGGGGGGGACTGGGGGGGACTGGGGGACTGGGGGGACTGGGAGGGACTGGGATGGACTGGGGGACTGGGAGGGACTGGGGGACTGGGAGGGACTGGGGGACTGGGAGGGACTGGGAGGGACTGGGAGGGACTGGGAGGGAACTGGGGGGGACTGGGATGGACTGGGAGGGACTGGGGGGGACTGGGATGGACTGGGGGGGACTGGGGGGGACTGGGAGGGACTGGGAGGGACTGGGGGGGACTGGTAGGGTGGGTTCGGGGCTCTGGGCTGTACTGGGAGGCTGGAGGGGAACACTGGTCTGTACTGGTCTATACTGGTTTATACTGGTTTATACTGGTTTGTACCAGTCCACACTGGTTTATACCGGTTTATACTGGTTCATACTATTCTATACTGGTTTATACCGGTCTTTACTGGTTTGTACTAGTCTATAGTGGTTTATACTGGTCTGTACTGGTCCATACCGGTCTGTATCAGTCTGTACTGGTCCATAGCGGTTTATACTGGTCCATACCGATCCATACTGGTTTTTAGTGGTCCATAATGGTCTGTACTGGTCTGTACTGGTCCATAGTGGTCTGTACTGGTTTATACTGGTTTACACTGGTTTATACTGGTTTATACTGGTCTGTACTGGTCCATACCGGTCTGTACTGGTCTGTACTGGTTTATACTGGTCCATACCGGTCTGTACTGATTTATACCAGTCTATACTGGTTTATACTGGTTTATACTGGTTTATACTGGTTTACACTGGTTTATACTGGTTTATACTGGTCCATACCGGTCCGTACTGGTTTATACTGGTTTACACTGGTTTATACTGGTTTATACTGGTCCATACCGGTCTGTACTGGTTTATACTGGTTTATACTGGTTTATACTGGTTTAAACTGGTTTATACTGGTTTACACTGGTTTATACTGGTTTATACTGGTCCATACCGGTCTGTACTGGTTTATACTGGTTTACACTGGTTTACACTGGTTTATACTGGTTTACACTGGTTCATACTGGTTTACACTGGTTTACACTGGTTTACACTGGTTTATACTGGTCCGTACTGGTTTGTGCCGGCAGGGGGAACGTGCGGCGCATGCACGCGGCCGAGCGCCTCAACGCCGCCATCTTGGCGCACTCGGGGGGGGCGGGGCTGGTGCTGCTGGACCTGCCGCCCCCTCCCCCAGCCCGGCCCCACCGGCCCCTGGAGAACTGTATCCAAACTGGGGGGGAAACGGGGAAAAAAATGGGAAAAGTGGGAAAAATGGGAAAAATGGGAAAAATGGGAAAAATGGGAAAAATGGGAAAAATGGGAAAAAATGGGAAAAATGGGAAAAATGGGAAAAATGGGAAAAAATGGGAAAAATGGAAAAAATGGGGAAAAATGGAAAAAATGGGGAAAAATGGGAAAAATGGGAGAAATGGGAAAAATGGGAAAAATGGGAAAAATGGGAAAAATGGGAAAAATGGGAGAAATGGGAAAAATGGGAAAAAATGGGAAAAATGGGAGAAATGGGAAAAATGGGAAAAAATGGGAAAAATGGGGAAAATGGGGAAAATGGGAGAACTGTATCCAAACTGGGGGAAAATGGGAAAAAAAATGGGAAAAATGGGAAAAATGGGAAAAGTGGGAAAAATGGGAGAAATGGGAAAAATGGGAAAAATGGGAAAAATGGGAAAAATGGGAAAAAATGGGAAAAAATGGGAAAAATGGGAAAAATGGGAAAAATGGGAAAAATGGGAAAAATGGGAAAAAATGGGGAAAAATGGGAAAAAATGGGGAAAAATGGGAAAAATGAGAGAAATGGGAAAAATGGGAAAAATGGGAAAAATGGGAAAAAATGGGAAAAATGGGAGAAATGGGAAAAATGGGAAAAAATGGGAAAAAATGGGAAAAATGGGAGAAATGGGAAAAATGGGAAAAAATGGGAAAAATGGGGAAAATGGGGAAAATGGGAGAACTGTATCCAAACCTGGGGGGAAAAATGGGAAAAAAATGGGAAAAATGGGAAAAATGGGAAAAATGGGAAAAATGGGAAAAATGGGAAAAATGGGAGAACTGTATCCAAACCGGGGGGGAAAAACGGGAAAAAAAAATGGGAAAAATGGGAAAAATGGGGAAAATGGGAAAAATGGGAAAAAATGGGAAAAATGGGAAAAATGGGAGAACTGTGTCCAAAAGTGGGGGAAAACGGGAAAAAAACGGGAAAAATGGGAAAAAATGGGAAAAAAACGGGAAAAAATGGGAGAACTGTATCCAAAACTGGGGGAAAAACGGGGGAAAAAATGGGAAAAATGGGAAAAATGGGAAAAATGGGAAAAATGGGAAAAATGGGAGAACTGTGTCCAAAAGTGGGGGAAAAACGGGAAAAAAATGGGAAAAATGGGAAAAATGGGAAAAATGGGAAAAATGGGAGAACTGTATCCAAAAGTGGGGGAAAAACGGGAAAAAAATGGGAAAAAGTGGGAAAAATGGGAAAAAAACGGGAAAAATGGGGAAAAATGGGAAAAATGGGAAAAATGGGAGAACTGTATCAAAACTGGGGGAAAAGCGGAAAAAAAGCGGGAAAATGGAAAAAAGCAGGAAAAATGGGAAAAATGGGAAAAATGGGAAAAATGGAGAACTGCATCCAAAGTGTGAAGCAGGAAAAAAATGGGAAAAATGGGAAAAAATGGGAAAAATGGGAAAAATGGGAGAGAACTTTCAAAATTGGGAAAAGGAAAGAAAGGAAAATGGAAAAAATGGGAAAAATGGGAAAAATGGAAAATGGGAAAATGGGGAATTAGGGGAAAAGGAAGGGAAAAAAAGGAAAAATGGGAAAAAATGGGAAAAATGGAAAGAAGGAAACGGAAAGGGGAAAAACAGAAATCAAATTGGAAAAGAATGGAAAAAGGAAAAATCGGAAGGAAGGAATTTGGGAGAAAATGGGAAAAATGGAAAAATGGAAAAATGGAAAATGGAAAATGGAAAACAAAAGAATGGAAAAATTGGAAAAAAAGGGAATAATTGGGAAAAAGGAAAATGGAAAAATGGGAAAAAAATGGAAATGGAAAAATGGAAAAAAGGAAATGGGTTAATAGGAGTTACTGGGAGGTTACTGGGAGTTAATGGGGGTTAATGGGGGTTACTGGGAGTTAATGAGGGTTACTGGGAGGTTATGGAGGTTAATGGGAGTTACTGGGAGGTTACTGGGAGTTAATGGGGTTAATGGGGTTACTGGGGGGTTAATGGGGTTAATGGAGGTTAATGGGTTACTGGAGGTTACTGGAGGTTACTGAGGAGTTAATGGGGGTTACTGGGAGGTTACTGGGAGTTACAGGGGTTAATGCGGGGTTACTGGGGTTATGGGGTTAATGGGGGTTAATGGGGGTTATGGGGTTATGGGGTTAATGAGGGTTAATGGGGTTAATTAGGGGTTAATGAGGTCCGGTTCACGGATAGGATACTACAGAGGGCAGAGCACTGGGGTTAGATGGCGGTTACGGGAGGGGGTTCTGGGAGGAATGGGAGTTAATGGGGTTAATCAGGGGTTAATGGGGTTATGGGGTTATGGGGGTTAATGGGGTTAATGGGGTTATGGGGTTAATGGGGTTAATGGGGTTAATGGGGTTAATGAGGGTTAATGGGGGTTAATGGGGTTTGGGGGTTAATGGGGTTATGGGGTTAATGGGGGTTAATGGGGGTTACTGGGAGGTTACTGGGGTTACGGG
>JAREIS010000591.1:0-132463 GCA_030060385.1 Muscicapa striata striata
TTTTTTCTTTTTTTCAATCTGGTACAGCGAAACACAAAGAAATTTTAAGTGAAGCCCCCAACTAAAGTGGGATCAGAAGTTAAAGCGGGGAGAGTCAAATTAGTTGTGGCATAAATATTAATTTACCTTCTTTGTTGCTTTATTATCAGTTACCTGGGCCACTCACACACTCTGATATTTATGTTGTTACAGCACATGGACCAAGCATTAAACTTCTGCTCTTTCCCTAGGAAAATCACGTGCAGCCTATGGAGATGGTGAGGTGAATCAGAGAGGGGGAACTCAGCTTTTTGCTGAGAAATGGGGACTCTGCACAGCCCAGGCCCCTCAGTGTTTGTCCTCACCCCTCACTGATCCAGATTCCTGGGGGCAGGAAAAGTGGTTTTGCTTGGAGCCCATGCTGGCCCATGGAGCTTTGTCCTGCTGCCATGCCCTGCATTGCCACAAACAGATTTTCCTGATTCTTAATACATTTCCACTCACAGCAACACACCCCCTCATGTAGACTAGAAAAGGTTTTAAAAGACGTAGAAACCAAACTGAGCCAAAAATCAGTATCGTCTGTTCTTAAGTGCCTGCATAAAAGGGCTTTTGTCTGTGGTTTTCCATCACTGGTTTGGGGTTGCTGCTGTGACTTTTGATGGGTGTTGGCTTTGGGCTTTGTCTTTGGTGGTTGTGTGAGAGACAACGTTTTTTAGGATGTGGATAGTAGTTGCAGTTTGGTGCATGAATGCTTCCTTGCACCAGTTCTGCATTAGGTCCTGTAACATTCGCTGCTTGGGAGCCTTTTTTTCCTTGTACTACGTCAAATTGCACTGTTTCTCCATCTCCTACATTTCCGAGACATTTTCTGGGATTATTTTTTTTTATTGCAGTTTGATGGACAAACACATCTTCCTTGGTACCATTTCGGGTGGTGAATCCGTATCTATTTTTCACATTGAACCATTTGACAGTTCCCAAAACTTTTGTAGCAATGACGTTTTTACTTTTGCCAGTGAGTTTGTGTCTGTGGCTGCGTTGCTGGACGTGCTGGTGTTGGCAGGGTTGTTTTTGTTGCGGGCAGGCAGCAGCAGAGCTTGAGGGCGCGGGTGGCGCTGTGTTGGCAATGCGGTGTGTGCCAGCGGCGCGGGTGTGCGGGGCACAGCGGCGGGCGGCTCACGGTGCTCGGTGTGCGGGGCTGAGCGGCGGGCGGCTCACGGTGCTCGGTGTGCGGGGCTGAGCGGCGGGCGGCTCACGGTGCTGGGTGTGCGGGCTCAGCGGCGGGCGGCTCACGGTGCTGGGTGTGCGGGGCACAGCGGCGGGCGGCTCACGGTGCCGGGTGTGCGCGGGGCTGAGCGGCGGGCGGCTCACGGTGCCGGGTGTGCGGGGCACAGCGGCGGGCGGCTCACGGTGCCGGGTGTGCGGGGCTGAGCGGCGGGCGGCTCACGGTGCCGGGTGTGCGGGGCTCAGCGGCGGGCGGCTCACGGTGCCGGGTGTGCGGGCCTGAGCGGCGGGCGGCTCACGGTGCCGGGTGTGCGGGGCTGAGCGGCGGGCGGCTCACGGTGCCGGGTGTGCGGGGCTGAGCGGCGGGCGGCTCACGGTGCTGGGTGTGCGGGGCTGAGCGGCGGGCAGCCCGTTCCAGGCCGCTTCTTCTGCTCTCTCTTTCGGCAGCACAGGCGAGGGGGCAGCGCGGCGGGCGTGCGGGCAATGCGCTGTGCAGCTGCTGCTCCTGCTGTGGCTTTTGGCGCGGAACTCCCGAGGCCAGAGCGCCGCTCCTGGCTCCCGTTCCGCCGTTTGGCTTGGAGCCGGTGGGGCCGCCCAAAGTGGCTCCACGGCGGGGGCGGCCCCGGCCCGGGTGGTGGCGGTGACAGGCTGGCCAGGGCTTTTTGCGGCGGCAGTTTCTCGGCACAGCTGTGCCTGCAGGGTGTGGCGCCCCTCGCCGCTCGCACTGTGTCCGGCAGTGCCACGGTGACCGAGGTGAGCGCGTTCGCTCCGTCGGACGCAGTCTCTGATCGCAAAGAGCTCCCCGAGCTGGGCAATTGCAGCGGGCTTGGCTGGTACAGCTGCAATCTGCGAGATGGGGCTGCGCTTCCCATTCTCCCGCCTTTACTTCTGGGACGGGGCCCGTGGAAGCTGCGGGGAGTGGCTTGGGACCCGGGGCCGGGGTGTCCCTGCGGGCAGGGTCCCAACCAGCAGAGGAGGGACCCGACTCGGAAAGGTGAGCGAAGGGAGACCTCGTGTCTCTAGCCATGCGGTCGGTGCCATTTTGGAGCAGGGCTAAGGACAGGAAAACTTGGAGAAGAGAACTTTTCTTGCAACAGGAGAGGGGGTGTAGGGAGAGGGGAATGCAGAGGAGAGGTTTTGGCTGGGGTTCAGCATTTTCTGAACATTCATTAGAAAGCTGAACACCTAGACCAATTAAAATAAACAGACATAAAGTTTTTATCGCTGAAAAGTCTTCATTTTGCAATTTGCTCCCAGCCTCATTCAGAAAATCATCGTTCAAAAATGAGTTGTGTGAAACGTCAGGATAATGTTCACACAAGCAGTGTACTAAAAGCTTCAAATCCTCCTTTAGAAACTCAGAATTGCTGCGATGAAGAATGTTTTCAAACTGAAGATAGACTTCCCACTCTCAGTAGCTGTATCTTACTGGCGTTTTTTTCACTCCAAGTCTCTTCCCAGCACCCGAGAGTAAAAGGAGAAAAAGTGAAGAGTGCCCCAAAGTTTCAAACTCACCACAGTAAGATCAAAAAACACTCTCGGGGTTGTCCATGCAGATACATTCACGGAGAAAGTCCCGGTTCAGTGCACCATTTGTTGTATCTGGTGTTGCTTGGGGTGAGAGCAAGTAAGAGAGCAGGAAGGGCCTTTGCAGGGTTTTACAGAGATGTTTTATTTCAGCCACACGTGTGCATTGTCCATGGTTCAGGGAACAAAGGCAAAGGGGCTTGTGAGGGTCCAGGTTTAAGTACATGGGATGAGCAGGGCAGGGAGAGCATCAGAGACCAATTACCAGGGGACATGGGGTGGCACAAGGGTGAGGTTAGGGCAAGGGGGCAGACAGGGAATCAGGGTGGGAGTGACCAGAGACTGAGGGACAGGGAGAGGGGCTGGCCCAGGGAACAGAACAGGAGTATCAGGAGAAGGCAGTGAGAGAGGCCTCTCATGTTCCCTGTTTGGGAATACCTTTCTGGGTCTCCACATCCTCTCAGCTGCCGTGAGCAGCTCCCCAAGGAGGATTTCAGCTCCCTTCCAGGCTATTTCATCCTGTCCCCAAAGAGCTCCTGGGATGGATGTGGCAGACATTTTATTCTCTGAGAGATGGAGATGACATTGCAGACACACCACACTCCTGCCAGGAGCTCAACCTGTGTTCTTTTGGGGGGATTTAGCCCCAAACACAGCTTCAACCTACCCTGGTAAGACACCCTGTCTGTACACAGCCACGTGCACAGCAAAAACCAGGCACTGCCAAGCAGCCCTGGGAGAGAGAAGATTTTGTCTCCAGCCACGTGCTCCGACTGACTCCGCAGGGGTGGGCACTGAGTCACCCCTGGCATGGCCCTGGCCTGCTGCCAGCAAGAGAAGTCACATCTGGCAGGGCACCTCAAATGCCACCAACCTTCCCCACACAGCTGCACTCTCAGACACATCTTACAGCAAAATAATTTCTAGAATTTGACAGAATCTGGAAATATTTTGCTGAGACTGGGTTGGAAATACCCTGCTGCAAAGCCTGGCTCATCAGGGTCCCAACACGGTCCCCAAGCCCTTAAAACAGAGTTCAGAGCACTTCAATTTGCTGTGCTGACCCCACTTTAATCTTGGGTTTGAACTCCCCTCAGACACAAAATCAAATTCTCTTTCCCCTGTATAGTTCCATTCTTTTGTAGCAGAGCAAAATTGTAGCTTTAACCCTTCAAAAATCACAAGGTGTTAGATGTTGAGCCTCTCCCTGGCAGGGCTGAGCATCCCTCACCCCAAGATAGAAATTCAGGGCACAAAGGAAAGGCTTCCCTTGTAGATCCTGGGGCACTTGGAGGGGAGGAGATCCCACCTTGGGGACAGCACAGAAAGGTGCCTGAGGGGACAGGCAGCTCCGTGTCCCCCCTGACAGACCCCACCTGGGCTCTGGCCACAGCACCCATGGATCTGCTGCTGGCTCCCTGCCCGCCCCCACAGCCAAACCCTGCCAGGGAGTGGCTCTGCAGAGGGCACAGGGCAGCTGGGAGGCCTCTTACCTGTGGGGAGGACACAGATCCACCTCTGCTGTGCCACTCCCTTGGACATGTCCCCAGTGCCTGGAGCAGGGGGATCCTGTGGCACATCCAGGACATCGTCGTAGCCATCCGGGATTCCTTGCTGGGGCCAGGCAGGGGGGTCTGGGAAATGCAGAGGGGTCCATGGCAGTGAGCAGCAGCCCTGGCACGGCTCTGGCTGTGCCATCCCCTCTGGCCTTCCCACCAGGGATGTGCTGGTGACCCTTGGGTCCAGCAGGGAAAGGCAATGCTTCACTGCACACTGACAAGGGGAGCACTTGTCCCCTCAGCTCCCCAGCCCGGCTCTGTCCCCTCTCCCCTGCTCTCCCCGCTGCCTTCCTGCCCTGGGGCCCCACCTGGGGCTGCCTCAGTGTCACTCCCCTCCACGCTGTCCCTGCTGGAATACGGCAGCTCCTTGACCCATCCCTCTGACAGGGAACCTGCAGGGGATGAACAGGGACATGGGGGTGGCCTCAAATGGCACCACAGGTGACAGAACCTCACACCACACAGCGTGGCTGCTCTGGCACCCAGGGGACACCCCGGCCCATGGCCAGGAGCCACTGCAGGGACACCAGGACCCGAAGGTGCCGTGGGGCTGTCAGGCAGAGCCTTCACTCCACACAGAGCTGGGCCACAAGGGCTGCACCCACCTGGGCCACTGGGCACCTCCTGGTACTCCGGCATGGCCGTGTAGTCCAGCTCCTCGTAGACAGCGTTGGAGATGGCATCTGCAGCTCTGCCACGGCCTGGAAACACAGGCAGCATTTACCTGGGGCCCTGGGCACTGTGGGTGCCACCAAGATCACCCCTGCCCATCTTCTGAGCTGTTCCACAGGGCAGGAGCCCCTGGACCCCCAAACCGGGTCTGTCCCTGCCCCACCCACCAGGACCCACCTCGGCGCCAGGCACGGGCACGGCACAGCAGCACGGCCAGGGCACCCAGGGCCAGGCACAGCAGCGTCCCCAGCACCACGCACAGCACAGTTGCCACAGGCACCGTCCCCACGCCCACTGCCAGGCTGCTGCTGCTGCTGGGGACACCTGTGGGGACACAGCCAGGCAGTGACGGGAGGGGGATCCCAGCCAGCCCGGGCTGGGGGATGCAGGCACGGGCAGAGCTACCTGTGCTGCTGGCACCCTCCGCATATGGGGTAGTGTCTGTCTCGCTGCTGCCATCGCTGTCCTCCTCACAATCCACGTGGGCGTGCCCGCCAGCGCCGCAGCTCTGCAGCTGCCAGGGTGCCGAGGGGCACCCCCAGAGTGAGCGGGCCCCGTCCTCGCAGCCCACCCAGGCCAGCCAGGCACGGGACGCCTCCTGAGTGGAGCTGGCCGACAGCCAGCCCCGGTGCCCACAGCCCAGCTGGCGGCACACGGCGGCGGCGGTGCCGGTGCTGGTGCCCTTGGAGCACACGCGGCCCCAGGTGCCGTTATAGGACACCTCCAGGTAGCCACGGCAGCGCCCACGGCCGCCTGCCAGCCGCACCGAGATCTGCTCTGCAAGGGGGACACGGGGGTCACGGCACGGCCACCAACCCCCCGCGGCCTCTGCCGGACCCTGATGTGGCCGTGCCCGGCACTGACCTGAGCACACGGCCCCTGCCCCAGCGCCGCGCCCGCACTCGCGCTGTTCCGAGCGCCCGCATTCCCAGAGAGACTCCTCGCTCCCGGAGCACTCGGCCATGTACGGCCACAGCGGCCCCGAGCCGGCACCGAAGCGCGCCCAGCTCGGCGCCTCCAGGGCCGTGCCACAGCCCAGCTCACGGCACACAACGGCAGCGTCCTGCAGCTCCCAGCCTTCCTGGCACACGCTGCTCCAGCTGCCTCCGGAATAGACCTCCACGCGCCCGGCACAGCGCCCTGAGCTCCCCACCAGCCTCACCTGCCGGCTGCCTGCGGGCACGGAAGGGCCGGGCTGGGCTGGGTGCCCGGGGCACCGGCACCTCCGGCCCTTCCCGGGACACTCACCGGAGCAGACGACGACCATCTCCTCAAGGCTGCTGTTTGGTGCAGCTCCCATCCATGAGACATCCTCCATGTCCTCCTGATTGCCATCCATTTCCTTAGTGCTGTTGCTCACCACAGAGTCCGGACCCGGAATGTTGTTCATCTCTCCAGTAATCATGTCCCCCTCGCTGTGGCTGCTGTTCAATGCAGCGGCCGTTCCCAAGGCGGTGCAAACGTCCTTGGGCACACCACAGCCCAGCACCCCACACACCATATGGGCATTCCCATTTCTCCCACTGATGCAGAGGCACACGGCGCCAGGCCGGGCTGGTTATGTTCTCCTCCAGTCTCCCATCGCACAAGCTCTGACCGCCCACCAGCCGCAGGGACGGGATGGGGCAGGGCAGCTCCTCCCGCCGCCGCCCAGCGAGGGAGCGGCACGTTCTGGCCGTGAGCAATTGCTGCGGTGCAGGTGGATGGGGAGCGGCTGCAGTTCCAGCTGCTCCGTTTGCTCCGGGTGGGAACCCGAGAGAAGAGGCCGAGTGTAGTATTTATTTCGAGACGGACACGACTGGCACAAACACCAGTCTTTTATTAATATTTCTGCATGTCTCCTTTGACTGGAGTTGTTTCCCCAAACTCTGATTCCTTCCTTCATAGGCAGCTTCAAACACCGCACTGTCTCCTTTTCTTACAGGAAGCTCCACTCAGCACTGACGCCTTCTTTCCTCTCTGCGAGTTTCCTTCTTCCTCCTACAAGACTGTCTAAACCACAAGCTGTTCCTGAGCCGGCCGCAGAACCCTGACTGTGCCTTACACAGGATGCTTTTTAACTTGTCTGTCCCTTCCCTCCTCAAAGTACAACCAGCAGCGACTCTTGGTCTCAAATTCCAGCTACATCTGAAACTGTAACTTGTGGCCATAGAACCCACTCTTTAATAACACACAACCTCATTGGGCAAGATTGTCTTCTGTACTAATTTTTAAATTATTTTTGTACTGGTACACACTCTTCTACTCCAGCCGGGAAGTGCCGATCCTTTGCATAACAAAGGGCCGGGGAACACAGTTGGTCTCGGTCAGGTGAGGGACACAGAGAGAGACAGCAGGAGGCCGGAATAAGGAGGAAGAGGGAGACTTCAGAGTGAACTTTTTCTGCTTGGAATGGGGAGGGGAAAGGGGCAAGTGTGTAGGCGGGGGTGTGGGCAAATCCAAGTTCTTTTACCTTGGACCCTCCCGGAGAGGCTCCAGCTGGAGCTGTTTCTGAGTACCTTCGGCAGCAGAAAATGGATTTACGATGGGTGACACCTGCGACTTTGCCGTGGGAAACCTGGGGTGGATCGTGGGAAGAAACGTGAGGTCTGGATGTGGGAGTGGGTGTTAGGGGAAGCTCCGGGACCAGCGTGGGTCCGTGGAGCCGCAGCTGTGAAGGTGCCAGCAGGGAAAGTGGATTCCTGCGTTGGGAATGTGCCGACAGAGAGTGTGGTGAGGGGTGAGCCCGGGAAGTTTCCTTTGGAGCGCGGCTGCCGAGCCGCAGGGGCACGGAGCGGCGGGGCAGGGGCGGCGCGGAGCCGCGGCGTTATCGGTGTCCTGTGACACTCTGCCACCCACATGGAGGGGCCGCGGTGTAGCACGGAAAGTTGATAATGTCACCGGGACGCACTGTGAGGGTCCCCGCCCGCCGCGGAGAGAACGTAGCCGGGTGGTCTCCTCCAGCCAGCCCGGCCGGGTCTCCGTGCGGGATAGACAGCCACGGCAGGGCCGTGCGACACCGTTGGGGAGGACACCTCAGGGCTTAGCAGGGTTCAGCCCAGTCCACAAGGCATCCAGGGGTGACACAAGGACACTGGCAGGCGGCAAGTCTGCAATCCTAAAAAAGGTTGGAAGCACAATGGAGGTGACTGCGCTGCTGCAGGAGGGACCTCGTAAGAGAGCACTCTGTTCTGCCAGCGCTGTGACTGCTCAGCACTGCTGTGGGGGGCTCAGACCCGTCCTCAGCCTCACACACAGGACAGACCACAAGAGAGTTCCTGCCCCGCCCCCGTCCTACGCGCGTTGGTTTTCGGTAATGTTTAGTCCCAGCTTATCCAGGTGCGTCCCCCACAAATCAAGTGGGCTCTGTGCCCCCACTTGTGGCTTCACGGCGGGGCAGGGGCGGCGCGGAGCCGCGGCGTTATCGGCGGCAGCGCAGGTGTCGGGAGCTGCGTGCGGGCGGTGGCGAGGCCGGGAGGCGGCGGGGGGTGAGCGCCTCCTTCCTGCCCTGGCGGCGAGGCGAGCGCGGGGCCAGAGCTGCGGCAGCAGCGCCATGTGCCAGCGCCGCCGCGAGGGACCGGGGAGCCGGCACCTGGCAGCGCCGAGCGGAGCCGGGGGCTGCTGCCACAGAATCGAAAAAAGGGAAAAAGATAAGGGAAAGGAAAAGGGAGAAACAAAACAAACAAATAATGAATTTTCAATTAAAATATACTTGCAATTTCTGATTACAAAAAGATAAAATAAATAATTTAAATCAATGTTAATGAATTTTCAATTTAAATTTCAAATTATAAAAAGATAATCAGTTTTTCGTTCAAAATATAGCACAATTAAAAATAGGCAAATTTAATTAATATTCAAAATGCAACCCGACTAAAAGAAGCAAATTTTAAAACAAAACCATATTTTATCCTATTTTAAATCATACATTTCACCTTGTGTCAATAACCTTAGGGATATCTACAGCGACCGATTAGTGTACCTAATGTAGAGGATCTGTTGAAGGTGATGAGAGAGAAAAAACCATATCCTTCAATTTTACTAACGTTACAGACACAGCGATTTAAATGATTTTTAGTACTCACTACCAAATTTTCTACAAAAACACAAAAGCAGTTCTTAAGCATGCACACCCATTGCCCCTGTAAGAAAATATCTTGAACTCTGATTGCATTATATTCACAGATAAACCCTTGTTGTTCCTAGACAATGCAAGTTTACAAATTAATAATTTGCCACTTCTCACCAGTTTAACAGGACCATTCTCTATGCTCCAAAGGATAGAGAACGGCTCGGTCATGATTCAGCCCTAATGTAATGATAGGGAATATTGAATGTAGTGAAGCATTACATATGATCAGTGCAAAGGCTGTGGCTGTGTTTGTGCCGGGGTTGTAGGTAAAATTTACCAAGTTCCACCAGGATTGGAATTCTTTTTCAAAATCATGGGCCTTATCCCAAATTATTCTCTGAATTTCAATAGGAAAAATGCCTTCCTTGCCTTCTCTTATAATTGAAGCTGCAGCTGATTGAATCCACAAGTGAGCCTGGATACAGCTGAAAGAAACCAGCCAATATATTCATTAATACTTCTAAATCAATACTATTCAAAATTCCCAATCCGGATCTCACAACACCGGTTATGTCTCTTGTCATTCTATTCTAAAAATGATCCCGCTTTCGCAACCAGGTTGTCCCCCCTCAAAGGGTGCAGAAAAGGCAAACAAAGGTGGCTGAATTGCTGAGACATTTTGTGCATTGGCAATTTGACTTGTTTGAAAGACCATGCCCGGATTAAACCAATATTGGTTGTTGGCCAGTTTTTAGTACTTATGGTCCAATTTCAAAATTTTCAGGCTCATCATAACTGGTGGTTGGGTAGTAGGTGTTAAAACATTAACACTGAGTCCCCCTCAGTATATTGTATTGTTTTTATGTACAGAATTTTATGGGAAAATTGTACAACAGTTCAATTTTGATTTTGATTTCACAAAATAAAACATGGCTGTAAGGTCTGTGCCATAACTGTATGCAGGTTTGATGAAGGATTCAGCAATTAATCTTCATGTTCCATGGTGTTCTTCTGTGAAAAGTAAACACAACAGAATCTGCCACAAAGGGGCAGGAAGTTAAAATGATGGAACTATCCAGCATGTAGCATGGACTGGAATTCATTAACTTCCCAATCATTTGCTGCCAAAAAGGAAGCCATTCTGTACCTCTTTTAAACATGTCACAGAGGTAGTGTAGATGCAAACAAAGAGGCACTCCACACCTCCAAGCTGGGTACTCCAAACAACCATCAGCTTCCCAACCTGAGAGCCAGCCCCTCCCCCAGGAATAATTTGTTTGGCAAAAGCATTAGTGAATGAAATTTGCTGTTTGTTTGGGGAGAATGCAGAGGCTACTTTAATTACTCAGGCAGAGTTTATCATGGCTGCTACCCAAGCTCTCAGTTTCTGTTATTGCCAGATTTTTTACAGTTTCTTCTGTTACTGAGAAGCTGTTACAGTACTGCTCGACCAGGGCATACCACTTCCTAACTGAAGATTTGTGGGCCACCCTGTAAGGGGGAGATCCCAGTAGTGTGGCTGTCTTCAAAAACTTCACTTCTGAGAAGAAAGTTTTGTAATTGTTTTTGCAAAATTTCCACTAAATTTTGTAGAGAGTCAATAATTGCTTCTTCCTCATTTCTTTGCTTAAGGCGAGTTTCTAGGGGTGCTGTAAGACAAGCCCCCAAAAGTGAACAGAGAATGATCTTCTTTCTAACCAGTTTGAATTTTGTTTCATGTTGTAAAGAATATATCCTATCAATCACATTTTCTAAATTAAACCAGTTACTGTGCGCACACTTTTCCCCACCTTGGGAAGGTCTGGCATTATATTTAGCTAATAAAGTGAAAAATGCACCTTTGTCTTTTGTATTATGATTTTCAGTCATTTTGCGAGAAGGAAAGTAAAACCACTCCAGGGAGGTCAACACTTAGTTACTGTGTACAAGCCCCTCTTTTCCTTGGGTGGGTGAAGAGACTAGAATTACACATGCAATCATCTGCCTGTGCAATTTTCCCCCCTAATTTTAGGGAAGGTCAGTACACATACATACAGTAATAAAGAACAAGAATAGCACAGTTCTGGTTTTTGCACCATGAGATCTTTTGCAAATTTCTGAAGACAGAATCCTCAATTGAATGTAAGGATGCTTTTCACCTAGGCGTGTGCAGTTTGTGGGAAATCTGAAATGCCCCCCTTGCTTTCTAGTCTGGCTCACACCTGTCGAGGTGGCCAGCGAGGTGCGGCTGAGACAAGACATCCTTCCCCTGTTACAGACTACACAAAACCAGCCACCCTTCTGTCTGTCAGAAAACCTGCCCCTGATGCCAATTTAATGTCATGATCCGCTCAACTCGACCGCGAGTTGTTATGGTTTGTTCAACTCCAGGGTGTAAAAGACAAAAAGCAACAGACTCAGGTTTTATACAGCAGAAGGCATAAATGCAGTTTATTGTGTGCCAACAATTCAGTTTGCAACAGAAGAGAGAGAGAGAGAAAGAGGTAAAGGAAAGGAAGTAAAAGGGGAGAGAGACAGAGAGAGGGAGAGAGAAAGGATGGGGATATAGCTACCAACAGATGGGACGCATCCTTGTGGTTGTCTGACAACAGACGCGTCTTCAATCCATTGGGGAGAAAGAGATCTCAGAGTCTCTTTAAGAAAGTCACTTTTTATGGTTCTTTTCCATAGAAGGTGTCCCCTGGCCAAAAGGTGGGGAGATTTATGGACTATTGTATGCAGAGATCGTTGCTCCAACAAACAGGTGCTGGAACAGGGCGCTATAACCAGTACCCTGGTCGAGAGCAGCGTACCATGGCAAGCACCAGGCACACCTACAGACAGTCCTTGGCAAGCATCCACCTTGGCCAGGCCAGAACTCAGGTCCAGAGCGAGTGGTGGGGTCCTGGGTCTCAGTGTCTGATGATGGTCGTGAGGCAGATCAGAGAAACTTCCGACCGACTCCTACAAACCCAGAGTGCCCAGGGCCCCAGGTAAATGCTGCCTGTGTTTCCAGGCCGTGGCAGAGCTGCAGATGCCATCTCCAATGCTGTCTACGAGGAGCTGGACTACACGGCCATGCCGGAGTACCAGGAGGTGCCCAGTGGCCCAGGTGGGTGCAGCCCTTGTGGCCCAGCTCTGTGTGGAGTGAAGGCTCTGCCTGACAGCCCCACAGCACCTTTGGGTCCTGGTGTCCCTGCAGTGGCTCCTGGCCATGGGCCGGGGTGTCCCCTGGGTGCCAGAGCAGCCACGCTGTGTGGTGTGAGGTTCTGTCACCTGCGGTGCCACTTGAGGCCACCCCCATGTCCCTGTTTATTCCCTGCAGGTTCCCTGTCACAGGGATGGGTCAAGGAGCTGCCGTATTCCAGTGGGGACAGCGTGGAGGGGAGTGACACCGAGGCAGCCCCAGGTGGGGCCCCAGGGCAGGAAGGCAGCGGGGAGAGCAGGGGAGAGGGGACAGAGCCGGGCTGGGGAGCTGAGGGGACAAGTGCTCCCCTTGTCAGTGTGCAGTGAAGCATTGCCTTTCCCTGCTGGACCCAAGGGTCATCAGGGTATCTTTGGTGGGTGTCACGGTGTGACTGGGGTTTCTCCACTTTAATATATTTAATTTATTTTAGAGATAGGATTTAGGAGCAAAGACAAGGCAGGCTTAAACTTAAAAGGGTATAAGAAAAAAATTTTTAATGACTCAAAAAATTCAGAATAAGATTTCCAGATTATTCCCTCCTTCCCTCTTTCCTCATCTTTTACATTTTTTAAGAGTAACATACAGAGAACACTCCAGTCAGTTATTTACTTAAATAATAATTTCACTTCACTCTAGAGAGAAAAGTCCTTTTTGTGGTTTAGGCTTAGGGGATGTCTTCACTCTCACAATTTGCACCCTCCTGGACCTACAAACTGTGATTTCCTCACAACACCACAGTCTCTCCAGAGCTGTGTTATGGGTTATGCTGAACACTTGGGGTACTACTTTTAAAGGCAGGCTGCTGAAAAACAAAATTCTCTTCATCTCTTTCTCTATTAAATATCTCTGTCCATATTCCAGTCCCAAAACAGAGAGCTCCATTTCCTTGAGGCAAAAAGTCTTCTTCTCAAGCACTTCGCCTCCACTAGTATATTTCACAGTTTAAAGGAATTTTAGTATTGTCACAGACCCCTTATAGCCCAAAAAAAAAAAAAAGGTTTTCTGCTACTTATCAGTGGCATCTTTTCAATCTCTTCCCATCAGGAACTTTATCTTCATTTTGCTGACTTCTGTAATTCTTCTTGCTCTATTCTTTTCATTCCCAGGAGCTCAGGAGATCTAGAGTCTCCTCCAGCACTAAAAGGATTAAACTTGCATCCAGAAAGTGAAAGAGCTGAGCCAACGCCCCGCTGAGAAAAACGTGGCCGCCGGACCTCGTGTAGAAGGCTGGACTTCTTTCCCCCGCGTGCTCAGCTGGGGGCTGCTCTCCTCTCAGAGCAAGAGGAAGGGAGAGGCTTTGGTGGCTCCCCCATCCCCCGAGGAGGCCGGGCCAGGCTGGTCTGAGCCGAGCCGAGCCCAGAGCCAAGCTGAGCCTTGCTGAGCCGAGCCCGGCTGCGCAGGGCTGGGCTGAGCCGGGCTCCTCCGAGCCAGGCCGTGCAGGGCCACCGAGGCCACCCAGGAGCCAGCCGAGGCTGGGGTGCCAGGCTGGGGCCACTCGGGGCTGGGTGCCAGGCTGGGGACACCCAGGGCTGGGGTGCCAGGCCAGACCCCCCTCACCCAAAACACCCTCCCATCCCCCCACCCTCCCCTTACAACCCCGGCCGAGCCAGGGCTGGGGTCAGGCCAGGTCCCCCCGCTGGGACTGGAGCCCTGCAGGCTGCGGCCTGTCTCCTGACTGGAAGAAAAAAGAGATCGACTTAGTTTTACCATTGTGATTTGTGAAAGTGAAATAACATCTTAATTGGTTTCTTGGGTTGTCAGCTACTAAATCAGCTCTCTGATTGGTCCCCACACCCCACAGGGGAAGCTCTCAGACAGGGACAGCCCTCCTGTTCCAGGGCTTTGTGCTCTTCTCCCAGGCTGCTCCCCCCCGCTGCCCACATGCAACCAGCACCGTGGGAAGGCCAGAGGGGATGGCACAGCCAGAGCCGTGCCAGGGCTGCTGCTCTCTGCCATGGACCCCTCTGCATTTCCCAGACCCCCCTGCCTGGCCCCAGCAAGGAATCCCGAAATGCTACGATGATGTCCTGGATGTGCCACAGGATCCCCCTGCTCCAGGCACTGGGGACATGTCCAAGGGAGTGGCACAGCAGAGGTGGATCTGTGTCCTCCCCACAGGTAAGAGGCCTCCCAGCTGCCCTGTGCCCTCTGCAGAGCCACTCCCTGGCAGGGTTTGGCTGTGGGGGCGGGCAGGGAGCCAGCAGCAGATCCATGGGTGCTGTGGCCAGAGCCCAGGTGGGGTCTGTCAGGGGGGACACGGAGCTGCCTGCCCCCTCAGGCACCTTTCTGTGCTGTCCCCAAGGTGGGATCTCCTCCCCTCCAAGTGCCCCAGGATCTACAAGGGACCCCTCGGAACAGCCCCTGGGGCACTCGGACTATGATGATGTCGGCAGCAGCGCCCTGGAGGATTCCCTGAGGTGCCATGAGGATTCCCTGGCCATGCCCCAGCCCTGGGGACATGCGTGTGTGGCAGTGTGGAGGGCCCTGTCCCCAGGGAGGGGCGGCCCTGCCCACAGAGATCACCCCTCCCTGTCCAGCGCTGCAGGAAAACAGCTCCTGTGTAGGGATATTCTTCGATTTCTGTGTGAATTTCCCTTTTTTTCCTATTAAAACCGAAAGTACTTCTAGACTGACTGCCCTGTCCGGGACCTCACTCGGGTCCAGGCACTTCCATCCCGGGTACATCAGCCATTCCCTGGTGTCCTGGCTGAGGGATAGGTATCTGCCAATAAAGGCAGAAGCTTCTCTTTGATATGGAGAATGTAAACTTCCTTCCTCCAAATTATTATTGTAATTTTGAAATTCAGGGGCTCTCAGGCAACGATATGGGAATTAGGAATAACAGTTCTTTACTGGGAAGATTAAAATAGAAATGCTGTATTACAAAGAACAATCCCAACCCTGACAGAGTCAGAATCCAACCTGACACCCTGTCAGTCAGGGTGTTGGTAGCAGTCCCATCAAATGGTGGCTGCATCCTCCTGCAGTGGCAGGTGTGGTTCAGTTGAAGCAGTGGCCCTGCAGAAAGGTGCAGTTTTCTTCTGAAGGTCCAGAGATGATGTGGAAAGGTCTGGTGTTCCTCTGGAATCCAGTGGAAAGAAGGTAACTTGCTGTTCAAAATCTCAGTTTTTATCGGGGTAGGAAAGGTTTGGCTCCTCCCCCCGGCTAAAGCATCTCCCCATGGGATGATGTAATTTTATCAGTCATAGAGTGGGACTTAGTGGGCCAGCAGCAGATTATATCTTCCTAGAGGGAGGATGGGTTGTGGAAAAGATAAAGATGATTGCCTCACCTTGTATTAAAGATGACCCTTTAGCAGATAGTATGTGCCACAGAAATAAAAAAATCACTGCCCCACTGTCCTAGTTTGAAGTACAGGTGTCTGCCAATAAACAGCAGAAGCTCTTTTTTGAAATAGAGAATTCAATTTCACCCCCTCCAAGTATTATAATTGTTTGAAATCGAGGACTCAAGGCAGAGATAAGGGGTAGAAGTAACAGCTCTTTTACTAATATTTATCTAACCGCACAAGCAGAAAACAACAGCAGTTATTCAAATTACGAACAAAAACAGAAGAAATAACCCAGTTCCAGTCCTTTCTTTAGCTGCGCACACACTCGGGCTGTGTCTGTTCCCGGGGATGTGACACGTGGCAGGGCCGGCACAGCTGCGAGAGCAGGCGGGAGCGAGGGAGGTGGGAGGGGAGGGGGGACAGCAGCAGCTGTGCTGTGCCTCAGGTGGAAACAGGCTGGAGAGGGCAACTCCTTGCTCACCGTTGCATCCAGGTGACCAGCTGTATCCGCAGAGGTAGGAGGCTAAGCAGGACAGATGCAGGGAAGCTGACACAGGCATCCGGCTCTCCTGCCTCCTGGCCAGTGCAGAGCAGACAGGGGCTCCTCCTCACCAGAAACACGAGTAGCCCCGCCCGGAAGCTCGCTCCCATCCACCCCCTTTGTCTAGGGTCGTGAGAAGAACCTGGGTGTAGCTGGCAGGCTTTGTTAGCATCACAATGGGAAAAATTCTCTAAACTCACACAGTAAAGGAACAAAAATCCCAACCCCCAACATTATCCACCCCGAATTTTTTCCATGCCAACATGCTACAGCAAATTAAAAACCTTTAAATCATATACATACAGGCAGTTACAGGCACAGTATCACAGATAGTTCACCCTAGAACAAGGTCTCCTTGGGATATGCATCGGGTCTCTCCATCCTTTTGCATCACCCACCAAGTGCAAACTGGTCCTTGAGCGAAAACCACTGCACAAACAGGATTGTCTTTGCTGGAGGCAGAGTTCACCCAAACAGTTTTCCCTAACATGCCTCTCAGGTGTACCACTGGGACCTTATCTCCATCTGGTGTTCCCAAGGGCTCAGATTGGGCAGGACCTGCTCGGTTAGTGGAACCTTGGCTATTCACTAACCATGTGGCCTTTGGTAGATTAATCTCCCAGTTCTTAAAAGTCCCCCCACCAAGTGCCTTTAAGGTGGTTTTAAGCAGGCCATTCCACCGTTCGACTTTCCCAGCCGCTGGTGCATGGTAGGGAATATGGTACACCCACTCAATGCCATGTTCTCTAGCCCAGGTGCTAACAAGGCTATTTTTGAAATGAGTCCCATTGTCTGACTCAATTCTCTCAGGGGTACCATGTCTCCAAAGGACTTGTTTTTCCAGGTCCAGGATGGTGTTCCTAGCAGTAGTGTGAGGCACAGGGTAGGTCTCCAACCACCCGGTGGTGGCTTCCACCACGGTCAGCACGTAGCGCTTGCCTTGGCGGGTCTGAGGCAGTGGGATGTAGTCAATCTGCCAGGCCTCTCCGTACTTATATTTGAACCACTGCCCCCCATACCAGAGGGGCTTCACCCACTTGGCTTGCTTGATGGCAGCACAAGTCCCACAGTCATGGATAACCTGGGAAATACTGTCCATGGTTAGATCCACCCCTCGGTCTGGTGCCCACTTAGAGGTGGCGTCTCTGCCCTGATGACCTGAGGCATCGTGGGCCCATCGAGCCAGGAACAATTCTCCTTTGTGTTCCCAATCTAAGTCTGTCTTTCACTCCTCTATCTGTGCAGCCTGATTTACCTGCTTGTTGTGTCTGTGTTCTTCATTAGCCCGACTCTTGGGAACATGGGCATCCACATGGCGGACTTTCACGAGCAGCTTCTCTATCCGAGTGGCAATGTCTTTCCACTCATCAGCATCCCAGGTTGGTTTTCTCCTACGTTGCCAGTCAGCCTTTTTCCACCTTTCCAGCCAGCCCCACAGAGCATTGGCTACCATCCATGAATCAGTGCAAAGGTAGAGCTTTGGCCATTTCTCTCTCTCAGCAATGTCCAAGGCCAGCTGAACAGCTTTGAGTTCAGCAAGTTGACTTGATCCTCCTTCTCCTTCGGTAGCTTGTGCAACCTGTCGTGTGCGGCTCCATACAGCTGCTTTCCACTTCCGATTCATCCCCACGATGTGGCAGGAACGGTCGGTGAAAAGAGCGTAGCACGTTTCATCTGCTGGCAGCTGGTTGTACGGTGGAGCTTCTTCAGCCCAGGTCACTTGTTCTTGTTGTTTTTCTTCTTCAGTGAGACCAAACTTTTCACTTTCTGGCCAGTTTGTAATTATCTCCAAAATCCCAGGGCAATTTGGGTTGCCAACACGGGCGCGCTGCGTGATGAGGGCAATCCACTTGCTCCATGTGGCGTTGGTGGCATGGTGGGTAGAAGGAACCTTTCCTTTCAACATCCACCCCAGCACTGGCAGTCGGGGTGCCAGGAGAAGTTGTGCTTCTGTGCCAATCACCTCTGAGGCAGCTTGAACTCCTTCATAGGCAGCCAAGATTTCCTTCTCTCTGGGAGTGTAATTGGCTTCCAACCCTCTGTAACTTCTGCTCCAGAATCCCAGGGGTCGGCCTCGAGTCTCACCAGGCACCTTCTGCCAAAGGCTCCAGGACAGACCATGGTTCCTGGCTGCAGAGTAAAGCACGTTCCTCACCTCTGGTCCCGTCCTGACTGGGCCAAGGGCTACCACATGAGTGATCTCCTGTTTGATCTGGGCAAAGGCTTGCTGTTGTTCAGGGCCCCAGTGGAAATGGTTCTTCTTGTGGGTGACCAGGTAGAGAGGGCTCACAATCTGGCTGTACTCAGGAATGTGCATTCTCCAAAAGACTATGGCACCTAGGAAAGCTTGTGTTTCCTTCTTGCTTGTTGGTGCAGACATTGCAGTGATCTTACTAATGACCTCAGTGGGGACCTGGTGCCGTCCGTCTTGCCACTTCACTCCCAGGAACTGGATCTCTCGGGCAGGTCCTTTGATTTTCTTGAGGGTGAAACCAGCTCCCAACAAAATCTGGATGATCTTCTCTCCTTTCTCAAATACCTCCATTGCCATGTTCCCCCACACAATGAAGTCATTGATATACTGCAAATGTTCTGGAGCCTCACCCTTTTCCAGTGCAGCCTGGATCAGTCCATGGCAGATGATGGGACTGTGTTTCCACCCCTGGGGCAGTCAGTTCCAGGTGTACTGCACGCCCCTCCAGGTGAAAGCAAACTGAGTCCTGCACTCTGCTGCCAAAGGAATGGAGAAAAATGCATTGGCAATGTCAATGGTGGCATACTGTAAGAGTCGGTCCCAAGTTTCTCTGATCTGCCTCACGACCATCATCAGACACTGAGACCCTGGACCCCACCACTCACTCTGGACCTGAGTTCTGGCCTGGCCAGGGTGGATGCTTGCCAAGGACTGTTTGTAGGTGTGCCTGGTGCTTGCCATGGTACGCTGCTCTCGAGCAGGGAACTGGTTATAGCGTCCTGTTCCAGCACCTGTTTGTTGGAGCAATGATCTCCACATACAGTAGTCCATAAACCTTTTGTCCAGGGGCCACTCACTTTGGAAAAGGACTATAAAAAGTGACTTTCTTAAAGCCACTGAGATCTCTTTCTCCCCAACGGATTGAAGACACGTCTGTCTTCGGACGACCACAAGGATGCATCCCGTCTGTTGGTAGCTGTATCCCCATCCTTTCTCTCTCTCTCTCTCTCTCTCTCCCCTTTTACTTCGTTTCCTTTACCTCTTTCTCTCTCTCTATCTTCTGTTGCAAAATGAATTGTTGACATGAAATAAACTGCATTGCTGCTTGCTACTAAATAAAACTTGAGTCTCTTGCTTTTGTCTTTTCACCCTGGGATGGAACAAATCATCACCACTCCCGCTCAGGTTGAGCGGATCGTGACATTAAATTGGTGTCACAGACAGTATTTCTGACAGACAGAAGAGTTGCTGCTTGTGTGTAATCTGTAATAGGGGAAAGATGTCTTGCCTCAGCCGCACCTTGCTGGCCACCTCGACAGGGCTGAGCCAAACTAGAAAACAAGGGGGGCATTTCAGATTTCCCGGAAATTGCGGGAAAAAAAAATCATTCCTTGGTGAAATGCAATCCTATAGTTGTTTGAGGATTCTGTCTTTAGAAATTCACAAAAGATCTCTTGGTGCAAAAGGCAGAACTGTGCTGTTCTTGTTCTTTAATACTGTAGGTATGTGTACTGACCTTCCCTAAAATTAGGGGGGAAAACTGTGCAGGCTGATGAATTCGTGTGTTACTCTAGTCTTTTCACCAATCCAGGGAAGAGAGGGGCTTGTACACAGCAAAAACTCTGTGCGTTACTAAATGTTGACTTCCCTGGAGTGGTTTTACTTTCCTTCTCACAAAATGACTGAAAATCATAATACAAAAGATAAAGGTGCATTTTTCACTTTATTAGCTAAATATAATGCCAGACTGCTAAAAGATACTGTGTCTTTTTCCTAATAACTTAAGATCAGACAAAGTATTTTAGCATGGATGAAAAGGGATACAAAAGAGGCTCCTTCACTTCAGTTTATTCTGTTGCGGTGACATGCTGGAAAGAGGGCGATCCCCTCTAGGAACTCATCTTTCAGGAGAGGGGGAATGGGGAGTGGTTTTGGCTATCAGCCAATGGGATAGTGACACAGGGTAGTGGGGTCAGAATACAGGAACTCTAATGTGCTCCAAGGTCACCAGCGGAGGTCAAGGGACAGGAAGAAGGGTAGGAGTTCTGGGATGAGCCGGAAGAAGGCAGGGGTATGTGGATTCTTCCTTTTACCTCAGTTTATCAAATTACAACACCAGACCCTCCCAATAGGGGGGAAGAGTGGGACCACAATAACTGGTTTAATTTAGAAAATGTGATGGATAGGATTCATTCTTTACAACATGAAACAGAATTCAAACTGGGCAGAAATAAAATAATTCTCTGTTCACTTTTGGGGGCCTGTCTTACAGCAGCTCTAGAAACTTGACTTAAGCGAAGAAATGAGGAAGAAACAATTATGGACTCTCTACAAAATTTAGTGGAAATGTTGCAAAAACCATTAGATGAAGAAAGGAATGACAATCACATTTTGAGGGATGAGATTCATTCTTGAAGATCTGCCCTAAGAAAGAAACACACCCACACTTTAGGACATACTGATTCACCACAACATACACAGGAGAAGGAAATTGCTCATATCAAACAAATCTATCCTCAAAAGGAACTAAGTTTGATGAAAAATAGTGGAGAACATTGCTACCCTAGCTTGAGACCTGTGGTTAAAACAGAATACAATTGTATCAATGGTGAGAATTTTGACCCACAAATAACTACTACAGAAATCCTGTACACTGCTACTGAATTATCAGAACAAGAAGCCTGTGGGTACTGAGGACATGGAGCTTTCTTAACAACGGGTGACAAATGTAACTCATGATCCCCAACTCAGCTCACAGCTTATTGGGCAGGGGGGCTTAACCCCTTGGAAAGGGGAAACCCTCTAGCTTTAGTTGGTAACCCCAGCCAACTGCTAGAAAACATTCACAAAGTTGCCTGCTTGCAAATTTTACATGAAATAAAATTCACTGCTGGCCATAAATCATCTGGGCATTTACCTGCAAATGCAAAACAATACCCTCTTCCCTCTGCACCCAAAGAAGGGATCAAACCGGTTATACAGGACTTGTGAAGCTTCCCTGTATGGCCAATCCAAAAACCCAAACCTGGCAATGTGGCTGTTTATCAATATATTAATGATACCCTTGTGGGAAGAGATGAAATAGAAGTAGTGAGGGATACCCAACAAAAAATAATCTCCCATTTGGAAAGTTTTAACTTGCAAATTGCCTCAGAGAAAATTAAAAAACCTTCTCAGGAAGTGAAGATTTTGAAGACAGCCACGACTGAGATCTCCCCTCTTGACCGGGTGGCCCACAAATCTTCAGTTAGGAAGTGGTATGCCCTGATAAGCAGTACTGTAACATCTTCTCAGTAACAGAAGAAACTGTAAAAAATCTGGCAATAACAGAAACTGAGAGCTTGGGTAGCAGCCACGATAAACCTGCCTCGGTAATTAAAGTAGCCTCTGCTTTCTCCCCCAAACAAACAGCAAATTTCTCATTCACTGATGATTCTGCCAAACAAATTATTGCTGCTGAGGAGGTGGCGCTCAGGTTGGGGAGCTGATGGTTGTTTGGAGTGATTTCCAGCTTGAGGTGTGGAGTGCCTCTTTTGTTTGCATCTACACTGACTCTTGTGCTGTGTTTAAAGGAGGTACAGAGTGGCTTCCTTTTTGGCAGCAAAATTATTGGGAAGTTAACAGAATTACAGTCTGTGCTACATGATGGATAATTCCATCATTTTAACCTCCTGCCTCTTTGTGGCAGATTCTGTTGTGTTTACTTTTCACAGAAGAACACCGTGGAACATGAAGATTAATTGTTGAATTCCTCATCAAACCTGTATACAGTTATGGCTGTGGAGAGTTAGGGATATGCGTGTGGAAGATATCAGGCTGTATGGTCAGTCAGGACTCCATCCCCCCTCACAGTCTGACCTTTGTTCCGTACCCGGCCGCACCCAGCCGGACGTGAGCAGAAGGAAATGACACTGACTGCCCAAGCTATAAAAACCCTTGTGACCCTTCAATAAACGCCATTTGCTGTCCACCACGTTGGTGTCCAGGAGCATATGGTCCAAGTGGCCCGGGGTTAGGGCCGCCGTGCCGGGCTTGAACCAGGCTGCCCCGCAACAAGTGGTGCCGAAACCCAGGAAACGATTACCGCCCGGGATTCGGGGATCACCTGGACGAGGAACCGGCGGCTGCACAGCTGGCCTAGTGCAGCGGGGGAGACGTCCCTGGACCAGCGAGGACCATGGAGGCTATCACGAAGGTCGTAAGTGAGGTCCACACGCAGTGGGGTATCGATTGTAAGCATAAAGACTTTATTCTCGCAGTGCCGAGACTGATTCAGATAGGGGCTATAGAAAGCCTGGTAGAAATTCTCCATCTGGAGTTCTGAGATAAATGCACGAGGGCTCTGGCTGAGGAGACCATGTCCTCAAGCTCAGGGAAAACCCTCAAATCGTGGGGCAGAGTTATCAAGGCTCTGCAAAAGGCTCGGCTAGAGCAAGAGACCTGGAAAGCCACGCTAACTTGTTTATTATCCTCAGCCACGCCGCAGCTGAGGATCGGGGCAGCTACGCAAACCATAGGGGAGTTTGAACTGGTCGAGCGCGCGGACCCAAAGACCCCGGAACCCCCTCCACGACCCCCGAGACTGGACTCACCACCATCAGGGGGGGGGAGGGCGCACAGGCGTTTTGGCAGGGGCTAACAGAGGAGGCGTGAAGTGCTGCTATAATATCAGAGTCCGAAGCGGTTGATAAAAAGGCACCCCCGCCATATGCGTTTGAAAATGGCGCCAGAGCGCGTGATGGGGGGTGGAACAATGTGCGGGAGGCGGAAATGCAGAAGGCTCACTGAACAGCTCAAGTGTGGGCAAGCAGGGAGGAGGGGCAGCCCCGAGAAGGAGCTTAATACCAATCGAAGAGCTCATTTTAAATCAGGTCCTTATAGGGCAAGAACCTCCCCCAGCAGGAGGCGGGGGGAGCCCAGGGGGAGGCAATGGCCCGACCCCCGGAAGAAAGGGGGGGGGCAGAGCCCGAGAAAAAGGCTCAGTAGCCCAGAAACATCCAGTCAGTCGACTTCCAGCTCGGACTCTGACTCGAGCTGGGATGGGCGGCTGGAGGGGTGGTTGGAGGACGATTGCGACACCAACTCGGGCTTTAACAAAAAGGGAGCAGCAGCATATAAAATCACTAGCTGCAACGCTCCTGCGTGGGTTAAGGAGATATCAGAGAAAGATCGAACCCCACTTATAGACTGGCGGAAAATAAAAATAGCTTGTGTGGAGTGGGCTCCATCAACCACACTGGTGTTCCCAGTACGCGTGGGGGGAGCAGGTGGAAATCAGAGAACTTACTCGCCGGTTAACCCAAAAGCCATGCAGGCAATTGTTAAAGCGATCGCGGACAGAGGGATTAATTCTGCCATGGTTTCCACACTCATTGATAGCGTTTTTGGAGGCGATGATATGCTTCCCTTTGATATTAAACAGACTTGCAGGCTGATTTTCGGTGGGGCGGGGATGATCGTTTTTAAACAAGAATAGGAGGACAATTGTGTAAAGCAGCTGGCCCTTGTAACAGGAGCAGACCATCCACTGCACAGCTCCAGCGTACAGAGGCTAATGGGCACAGACCCAACTATGATCACCCCACAAGCACAGGTAGAGGGCCTGCGGGCCCATGAGGTCATGACAACAACCCGTGCTGCCTGAGAAGCTATCTGTGCTGCTTCTAAAGTAATAGCCAGACCATCGCCATGGTCCACTATAAAGCAAAGTGAGAGTGAGAGCTTCACTCAGTTTGTGGACAGCCTTCAGGCAGCAATAGATTCCTCTGCATTACCTCTAGAGGCGAAGAGTCCTGTGCTAGCAGACTGCCTACGCCAGCAATGCAATTCAGCCACCAAGGACATTTTAAGATCACTGCCACCTGGGTCCAATGTCGCAGCCATGATCAGACATGTTGCAAAGGAAGAACACCTAGCTCCCATCCAAGCAGCAGTTCACACTGCAATAACCAGTGTGATGGCATGCTTCAAGTGTGGCCAGGCAGGCCATGTGGCAGTGAACTGCCCCCAGCCGGGACACCCACCAGTAGCTGCTCCACCACGCCAGGGGAAACTTAGGGGACCATGCTGGGCATGTGGAAAGAAGGGGCATTTAGCTAAGGAATGCAGATCCAAGCTTCAGGGAAATGGGAAGGGGAGGGGGCAGCCGGGCCGCACCCAGCCCCCTCCCTCCTGGAACACGAAGCAGCCCAGCTACAGCAACCCTCACTGGGGCACGGGGCTTCCACGCCTGTTACCCCCTCAAGAAATGACCAACTTCGTCACCCAACCAATAGCTCAGTCAAACCTATCTGCATCTCAGGAATACCAAGAACAGCTCCCTGGGGACAAGGCCCCTGGGTGGCCTTGGCCATGAAAGCATGGAAGTGAGACCCATGGGTGGCCTTTGCTGTGAAGGTGGGTAAGCACCCACTGATCGTGTGGGCAGTGTGTCGTCTCCACAATAGCTCCGACAACTCGGCTATCTGCCTTCCCTTTTGGGTGGACACAGGATCAGACGTCACCGTCATCCCAGATCTACACTGGCCCTTGCAGTGGAGACTGGAAGAGGCCCCCACAGTGAGCGGAGTTGGAGGGCAATCCCGGGCTCAAAGAAGCGTGCAACAGATAGCAATAACACTCTGCACCGTGAGAGGACCAGGAAGGACTATCATCCGTACAACGTACGATATGTCGGATTGCCCACCCTTGTTAGGGAGAGATGCCCTGGCCCTGCTGGACGTTAGGGTGACAAATTTATTCTAAGGGCCACTGTCGAATATCCACCACTGCCCATCAAACTGACTTAGAAATCAGTCGATCTGGTGTATATTGAACAGTGGCCCTTGTTCAAGCCTCGAATGACTGCTCTCCTTGAGCTAGTTGGCCGTGAGTTACACAAGAATCATATAGAACCCTCCATGAGCCCATGGAACACCCCAATCCTCCTAATACCTAAACGGTCCGGTGAAGGCTTTCGTCTCCTGCACGACCTGCGGGAAGTGAACAAGGGAATCCAGCCGATGGGCCCGGTACAAACTTTGCTGCCCATGAACTCAATGATACCGAGAGGACAACCTTGCGCAGTGCTCGACATCAAAGACTGCTTCTTTTCTATTCCTCTGCATGAAGATGACAAGGAGCGGTTCACCTTTTCCATCGTCTTTCCAAACAGCCAGCGGCCTAACCTACGCTTTCATTAGAAAATGTTACCCCAAGGAGTTATCAACTCCCCTACCATATGCCAGATCACAGTAGACCGAGCACTAGCATCAGTCCGGCAGAGCAATCCAACTGTGATCATCGTGCAGTACATGGACGACATCCTGATCGCCACACCATCAACAAGCCAAGTAGACCAGCTGGTACAACCATCTCCAAGACCTTAAAAACAAATGGCTTCGAAATAGCGAGTGCAAAAATAAAAAAGGGACCGTGCGTAACCTTCCTAGGAGTGGGAATCACAAGCTCCTACGTAACCCCTCCCCAGATGAAAATCTGCCGAGATATCAAGACGCTCCATGATGTGCAGCAGCTGGTAGGGTCCTTACAGTGGCTCCGCAACATCGTCCTGATTCCTCCCGAGGTCATGGACCCTCTAAACGACCTCTTGAAAGGAAAGAACCCATGGGAGCAGAAAACCCTGACACCAGAAGCGATAAGCTCGCTCAACTTTATCAAACAACAGATATCAGTGAGCACGCTCACCAGATGGGATTCAAGTGCGCCGGTCGATCTGTATGTCCACTTTACAAAAAAGGGGGGAGTGGGAGCCATAGCCCAAGGACCCCCCAGCAAAGCCCAACCGATACAATGGGTGGTCTTGGGGAAACCGTCATGCTCCTTTTCCCCGGGAGTCGAGTGCCTCAGCAGCCTCATCATGAAAGGCAGGAAACTCGCCCTAAGACATCTGGGCATCGAACCTGCCAAGATATACTTGCCCTTCCGCAAACAGCTCTCCGTGCAGTCAACAACAATACCCGAATACCTACCCATGGCCCTTGCAGGCTTTGGAGGAGAGATTCGCTACACGGCAAAACCCCCTTGGACTCAGCTGCTCACAGTCGTCGACATCGACCTCCCACCAAAGATAATCGACCGACTGCAGGCAGGACCAACCATCTTCACGGACACATCGTCGCGGACCTCCACCGCAGTAGCAGTATGGCAGTCAAGGGAACAATGGCAATGTGTCAAGATAACTGACCCCACGCTTTCAGTCCAACAACTTGAAGCAGCTGCCGTAGTGCTAGCGTGTGGACTGTTCCCAGAAGAGCACCTTAACATTGTGACTGACTCCATATTTGTGGCCAAGCTCTGCCTAGCCATGTCCGGACCAGGTGTGTCGGTGTCCACGGTGGCAACGATGCTAAAAGAAGCACTCTATTCACAGAAAGGCACCCTATCAGTCATCCATGTCAACAGCCATGACCCGATCAAAGGATTCTACCAGATTGGCAATGACAAGGCTGACGCTGCCGCAAAAGGCGTATGGACGCTGAAAGAAGCCCATCAGTTGCATGAATCCCTTCACATCGGAACAAAAGCACTTGCGAAGAAGTGCGGAATTTCTACCGCGGATGCAAAGCACGTGCCCTCACTGTCAGAAATCACCACTGTGGTCAAGCGGCGTCAACCCCAGAGGCCTCAAAGCCTCAGAAATATGGCAGACAGACTTTACACGATGCCAGCTGTTAAAACCCCGAGCATGGCTCACAGTTACCGTGGATACATACAGCAGTATGATTGTGGCCACACAGCATTCCAAGACCGATTCCAAAGCAACCATCCAACATTGGCTGACAGCCATGGCATGGCTTGGAGTTCCAAAACAAATCAAAACAGACAACGGCACAAACTTCACCTCAAAGACAGTCCAAGCATTCATCTCAAAATGGAACATCGCCTTGGTACATGGCATCCCGTACAACAGCACCGGACAAGCCATCGTTGAAAGAGCAAATCAGACTCTGAAAACTAAACTGGAAGTACTAGCAAAGACAGAAGGCTTCACCAATGCCATTCCCTCAAGTGACCAGGCGCGCATACTAGCAACCGTGCTGCTAGCGTTAAATCAATTCCCTAGGGGGGATGAAACAAACAGTTCTGCCCAGAGACACTGGGCCACTCAAGCACTAGAAAAAGGCCCACAGGTTGTGATCAAAAATGAACTAGGGGAGTGAGAACAAGGTTGGAGACTAGTGCTCACGGGGCGGGGGTATGCGGCCGTTAAAAAAGATGGGGACATTAAATGGTGTCCACTCAAATCTATCAAACCGGACCTTCAGGGTGGAGCTAATGAGAATTGTGAGACTTTGTTTGCAGGACTGGATCATCGGACGCCCCCGCAACCCGTACACCCCACTACCAGGAAAGAGAGAGAGATCACCGAGCAACCCGGCATCACCTGAGAAGCCCGCACCATCAAAGTCAAAGCAGCAACGGTATCTCTGTGTTATCTTGTTTCTAAGGTTAGTAGGCAGAGGACAGGCAGACACAAAGCATTACCCTCACCAGCCATTCAGGTGGGTTCTATGCCATCTCTCAAGTGAGAGCGTCATCAAAGGAATTGTTACAGCCGACACCCCATCTTTTGAGTTCAGGCTAAAAGAAATTTTTCCCTTGCATACAGGGTTCCCCAAATTTGAGGAGACGACATTATTTCAGACCTATTAGTACCCTGCTTCCAACCCAAGAAAAAGTTACTGTAATTACCCAGGGTACGGATATTGTGGATATTGAGGGTGTGAAACTATTGTGACAAAGCAATAAATGGAAACCACAACAGCCTGATAAGTTCCTGAATATTAAGTATACTCCCCAAGGCTGTCTTAAACCAGCCGGACGTGAGCAGAAGGAAATGACACTGACTGCCCAAGCCATAAAAACCCTTGTGACCGCTCAATAAATGCCATTTGCTGTCCACCACATTGGTGTCCGGGAGTTAATAGTCTGAGTGGCCTGGGGTTAGGGCATCCATGCCGGGCTTGAACCAGGCTGCCCCGCAACATACGGCACAGGACCTCATGGACGTGCTTTATTTTGTGAGATTTAAAATCAAAATTGAACTGCTGTACAATTTTCCCATTAAATTATGTGTTGTAAGAACCATACAATATACTGAGGGGGACTCAATGTTAATGTTGCAACACCAGCAACCAAACCACCAGTTATGCTGAGCTTGAAAATCTTTGAAATTGAACCATAGGTAATTAAAATAACTGGTCAACAACCAATATTGTTTAATCCGACATGGTCTTTTAAACGAGTCAAATTGTCAATGCAGAACGTCTCAGCAATTCAGCCACCTTTTTCACCCTTTCTCTTTTGAGGGGTGGACAAGCTGCTTGTGAAAGCAGGATCCTTTTAACAATAGAATGACAAGAGAACATAACTGCTGTTGTGGGAATTTTGATTGGGAATTTTGAATAGTATTGATTTAGAAGTATTAATGAATATATTGGCTGGTTTCTTTCAGCTGTATCCAGGCTCACTTGTGGATGCAATCAGTTGAAGCCTCAATTATAGGAGAAGGCGAGGAAGGCACCTTCCCTACTGAAATTCAGACAATAATTTGGGATAATGCCCATGATTTTGAAAAAGAACTCAAATCCTGGTGGAACTTGGTACATTTTACCTACAACCCCCGCACAAACACAGCCACAGCCTTTGCACTGACCATATGTAATGCTTCACTACATTCAATATTCCCTATCATTGCATTAGGGCAAAATCATGATGGAGCTGTTCTCTATCCTTTGGAGCATAGAGAATGGGCCCGTCAAATTGGTGAGAAGTGGCAAATTATTAATTTGGAAATTTGTATTGTCCAGGAACAACAAGGGTTTATCTGTGAAAATAATGCATCCAGAGCTCAAGATATTTGCTTAGACACAGAACAGAATGTCTGTAACTTTGAAATTCACCGAAACGAGATTCCTGAAACAATACTGGTGTATATGGGCAATGGGTGTGCATGCTTTAGAACTGTTCTGATAGTGTTTTCCTAGAAGATTTAGTAGTAAGTACTAAAAGTAATTTAAATCTTTATGTCTGTAACTTTACTAAAATTACGGGACATGATTTTTACAAATCAGTCATTGTTGACATCCCTAAGGATATTGACACAAGACGAAAGGTATGATTTAAAATAAGATAAAAAATAATTTTGTTTTAAGCTGTGCTTATTTTAGTTGTACCATATTTTAAATTGAAATTAGTTATTTCATTTGTAACTTGAAAATTGCTTGTTTTAAAATTGATTTTTGACTGGTGAAAAAAAATTTTGTTATCATATTGTAATCAGAAATTGAAAATGAAAATTGCTTATTAAATTGATTATTTCTTTTGGTTTTTTTTCTCCCTTTTCCTTCCCCTTTTTTCCTACTTTTCTATTCTGTCCAACTTTCTGTCTGTTTTCCAGGATATGCCATCAACTCAGACGAGTCCTGAAGACTTCACAACACCACGAAGGAACGCTCTTGATGATGATCGTGAGTCACGGGCTGGTGTAAGGGTCGGTCTGAACTTTCTCTGATCTGCCTCACGACCATCATCAGACACTGAGACCCTGGACCCCACCACTCACTCTGGACCTGAGTTCTGCCCGGGCCAAGGTGGATGCTTGCCAAGGACTGTTTGTAGGTGTGCCTGGTGCTTGCCATGGTACGCTGCTCTCGAGCAGGGAACTGGTTATAGCATCCTGTTCCAGCACCTGTTTGTTGGAGCAATGATCTCCACATACAATAGTTCATAAATCTCCCACCTTTTGGCCAGAGTCCACTCGCTTTGGAAAAGGACTACAAAAAGTGACTTTCTTAAAGAGACTTGGAGATCTCTTTCTCCCCAATGGATTGAAGACGTGTCTACAGTTCAACGACCACGAGGATGCGTCCCTTCTGTTGGTAACTATATCCCCATCCTTTCTGTCTGTTCCTTTACCTCTATTGCAAAAATTTAACTGTCGGCACGCAATAACCTGCATTACTGCTTTCTAAAGAATAAACCCAGAGATCCTTGCCTCTTGTCTTTTGCACCCTCGGGTCGAAAGAACCATCACGACTCTCGCTCAGGTTGATCGGATCGTGACACCTTCCACGCCCGCCATTCCCGAGCTGGGCAGAGGATGCTGCGGGACAGGAAGGGCAGCTCCGGCACCGCAGCTGCTTCAGCACCTCCCTCCCCACAACATCTAACACCTTCTCCTCTTCTCCTGCCTCCTCCGTGCACAGGCTGAGCACGGACAGCTTCAGCCAGGCCCTGCTGCAGCAACTGGACGCCCTGCGGGCACTGCAGCCCGCCCTGAAGATCGGCAACCTCCTGGAGCATGACGTGCCGCAGGCAGGGGCCATGGCCCGGCTGCCCTGCCACCGCGGGCTCCTGCCGGGGGGCAGGAAGGCGCTGCCCGCCTTCAGAACACCTCCCCTCCTTTAGGAAAAGCCCTTCCAACAACCAGAGCCATTCCCAGCCCAGTTGTCAGTGCTGCCTGAGGGTCTGAGCCTGCCCCACCTGTGGGGCACAGGGAGGAGATCCTGCTGCAACTGCGGAAGGGAGACAAGTGCTGGGTGGGTCGTGTGCACTCCCTTTTTCCCCTCAGCGTTGAAAGGGAAAACTGTGTGCATATGGCAGTACCAAATAAAGACTCGGCCGATATTTCCAGCAATCTTCCTGTGCTCTTCCCCTTGATCCCATCCATCCAACTGTGCTTGCAGTTCCTGTCCCGCGACCCCAGGGAATGGCTGATGTACTCGGGATGGTGGTGACCACCCAAGAGTAAGATCCCAGGCTAGGCAGTGAGACTCTGACCAGTTTGTGTTTTAATATGCAAAAACAGAATTACATGGAGAAATCAAAGAAAATCCGTAAACAGGAGCTGATTTCCTGCAACACTGGACAGAGAGACGTGATTTCTTTGGCTAGGGCCACCCCTGCCTGTGGACAGGGTCCTGCCACACTGCCACACACATGTCCCCAGGGCTGGGGCATGGCCAGGGAATCCTCATGGCACCGTCTCCAGGGCGCTGCTGCCGACATCATCATAGTTTGAGTGCCCCAGGGGCTGTTCCGAGGGGTCCCTTGTAGATCCTGGAGCACTTGGAGGGGAGGAGATACCACCTTGGGGACAGCACAGAAAGGTGCCTGAGAGGGCAGGCAGCTCTGTGTCCCCCCTGACAGACCCCACCTGGCCTCTGGCCACAGCACCCATGGATCTGCTGCTGGCTCCCTACCTGCCCCCACAGCCAAACCCTGCCAGGGAGTGGCTCTGCAGAGGGCACAGGGCAGCTGGGAGGCCTCTTACCTGTGGGGAGGACACAGATCCACCTCTGCTGTGACACTGCCTTGGACACATCCCCAGTGCCTGGAGCAGGGTGATCCTGTGGCACAACCAGGACATCGTCGTAGCCATCCGGGATTTCTTGCTGGGGCCAGGCAGGGGGGTCTGGGAAATGCAGAGGGGTCCATGGCAGTGAGCAGCAGCCCTGGCACGGCTCTGGCTGTGCCATCCCCTCTGGCCTTCCCACCAGAGATGTGCTGGTGACCCTTGGGTCCAGCAGGGAAAGGCAATGCTTCACTGCACCCTGACAAGGGGAGCACTTGTCCCCTCAGCTCCCCAGCCCGGCTCTGTCCCCTCTCCCCTGCTCTCCCCGCTACCTTCCTGCCCTGGGGCCCCACCTGGGGCTGCCTCGGTGTCACTCCCCTCCACGCTGTCCCTGCTGGAATACGGCAGCTTCTTGACCCATCCCTGTGACAGGGAACCTGCAGGGGATAAACAGGGACATGGGGGTGGCCTCAAGTGGCACCGCAGGTGACAGAACCTCACACCACACAGCGTGGCTGCTCTGGCACCCAGGGGACACCCCGGCCCATGGCCAGGAGCCACTGCAGGGACACCAGGACCCAAAGGTGCCGTGGGGCTGTCAGGCAGAACCTTCACTCCACACAGAGCTGGGCCACAAGGGCTGCACCCACCTGGGCCGCTGAGCATCTTCTGGTAGTCCAGTATGGCCGTGTAGTCCAGCTCCTCATAGACAGCATTGGAGATGGCATCTGCAGCTCTGCCACGGCCTGGAAACACAGGCAGCATTTACCTGGGGCCCTGGGCAATCGGGGTGCCACCAATATCACCCCTGCCCATCTTCTGAGCTGTTCCACAGGGCAGGAGCCCCTGGACCCACAAAACCGGGTCTGTCCCGGCCCCCACCCACCAGGACCCACCTCGGGGCCAGGCACGGGCACGGCACAGCAGCACGGCCAGGGCACCCAGGGCCAGGCACAGCAGCGTCCCCAGCACCACGCACAGCACAGTTGCCACAGGCACCGTCCCCACGCCCACTGCCAGGCTGCTGCTGCTGCTGGGGACACCTGTGGGGACACAGCCAGGCAGTGACGGGAGGGGGATCCCAGCCAGCCCGGGCTGGGGGATGCAGGCACGGGCAGAGCTACCTGTGCTGCTGGCACCCTCGGGATATGGGGTAGTGTCTGTCTCGCTGCTGCCATCGCTGTCCTCCTCACAATCCACGTGGGCGTGCCCGCCAGCGCCGCAGCTCTGCAGCTGCCAGGGTGCCGAGGGGCACCCCCAGAGTGAGCGGGCCCCGTCCTCGCAGCCCACCCAGGCCAGCCAGGCACGGGACGCCTCCTGAGTGGAGCTGGCCGACAGCGAGCCCCGGTGCCCACAGCCCAGCTGGCGGCACACGGCGGCGGCGGTGCCGGTGCTGGTGCCCTTGGAGCACACGCGGCCCCAGGTGCCGTTATAGGACACCTCCAGGTAGCCACGGCAGCGCCCACGGCCGCCTGCCAGCCGCACCGAGATCTGCTCTGCAAGGGGGACACGGGGGTCACGGCACGGCCACCAACCCCCCGCGGCCTCTGCCGGACCCTGATGTGGCCGTGCCCGGCACTGACCTGAGCACACGGCCCCTGCCCCAGCGCCGCGCCCGCACTCGCGCTGTTCCGAGCGCCCGCATTCCCAGAGAGACTCCTCGCTCCCGGAGCACTCGGCCATGTACGGCCACAGCGGCCCCGAGCCGGCACCGAAGCGCGCCCAGCTCGGCGCCTCCAGGGCCGTGCCACAGCCCAGCTCACGGCACACAACGGCAGCGTCCTGCAGCTCCCAGCCTTCCTGGCACACGCTGCTCCAGCTGCCTCCGGAATAGACCTCCACGCGCCCGGCACAGCGCCCTGAGCTCCCCACCAGCCTCACCTGCCGGCTGCCTGCGGGCACGGAAGGACCGGGCTGGGCTGGGTGCCCGGGGCACCGGCACCTCCGGCCCTTCCCGTGGCACCCACCTGAGCAGGCGATGGCCACCCCGTGAGGGATGTGTGCTGGTGCAGTTGTCGGCAACCACTGTAAGTCATCTATATCTACAGAGTCCTGAAATAAGTAGCTCGGCAGGTGATCTGATTTCTGGAGCAGCGCTGTGGTCATGTTCCAGATGATTGTGAGCACACGATCCATTATGTCCTTCTCCCTCTTGTTGATGTAATACACGCTCTCTGTACCAGCGACACCATCCAGTGCTCCACAGCCCATCTTCCAGCAAACATTGCTAAAATTCCATATGAGGTAAAGCTCTCCTGGCACACGGCGCCACGTCTCGTTACTTACAGACAAGTTCAGCGACCCATCGCACCGGGTCTCACCCTCCAACAGCCGGACGGACTCGACAACACCTGTAAATAAAGAATTAAAATCTTCATCAAAAAATAAGCCTGTACCTGTGGAATCCAACTCTTAGGCAGACCCAAAAGGCCCCTAAGGCTCCTCCTGCAGGTGCCCTACCCACCTGAGCAGTTGACAGCAGCGGCGTTCCCGGGGGCACAGGGCGGCTTCCCCAGCACGGCCACGGGGCACAGGCCCGGGTGCCGCTCGCTCCCGCTGCAGCCGAAGGTGTCCGGCCGCAGCGGCCCCTCCCCGCTGCCGAAGGAGCCTCCCGGGGGCACGGCGAGGGCGCGGCCGCAGCCCAGGTGGCGGCACAGGACGTGCGCATCGGGCAGCTCCCACTCGCTGGCGCACACGGAGCCCCACGTCCCCCTCACCTCCACCTCCACTCGCCCGGAGCATCCCGAGCTGCTGTTCCCCAGACGGAAGCCCGTGTAGGCTGCGGCAGGAAGGGCAGTGAGGGCGGGGAGGCTGCACGGAGCCCAGGAGCCCCCGCTGTCCCCGGCACTTACGGGAGCAGATGATGCTGGCACGGCCGCTGCAGCCCTGCCTGGGGGCCGGACGCCGGGCACAGGCGCTGAGGAGGGGCTCGCTGCCATTGCACTGGAAGCCCCCGTCCCACAGCGATCCCGGTGCCGCCCCAAAGCGACCACTGCCGGCCACGACGAGCGCCTCACCGCAGCCCAGCTCCCTGCACACCACCTGGGCCGCCTTCATGTCCACCTCATCCTCACACACACCAAGCCAGGCCCGGCCCTGCTGCACCTCCAGCTGCCCGGCACAGGCTCCAGCACCTCCAACCAGGCGGGAAAATCCTGCAGGAGCAGAACACGCTCAGTGGCAAGGGATAAAGAGCATCGAGTACCACATCTCCCCCATTCAAACCTAGGTCTTACCTTGGCACACAACGGCAGTTTGCCAGTCTTGATGAGTGATATTATAGGGTCCCCAGCCACTGATCCAGCAGTCCCAGAGCCTGGCCTCGTTCCCATCACAATTCACGAACAAGAGACTGACGGGGCCGTCCCCTTCGCCGAATCTCTCGTGGGCGGAGTAGGCACCAGCAGCCGAGCCACAGCCCAACTGCTGGCAAACCACCTCGGCATCCTCCATGTCCCACCTGTCGTCTCCCACCGAGCCCCACTCTCCCTGCAGCTTCACCTCCACCCTCCCGGCACACGGACTGCTGCCGCCCGCCAGCCTCAGCTCCACGGCATCTGCACAACGCCAGGGCCACGGCTCAGCCCTGCCCGGGATGCTCCAGCACAAGGTGGCTGTCCCAGCACGGCCAGCGTGTCCCCTCACCTGTGCAGGTCACCCCCGCATCCCGCTCGTGGCCGCAGAAGTGCCGTCCCCATCCGAAGTGCCGACACTCCTCCAGCGCATTCTCAGTGCCGGTGCAGAAGGGCTGCAGCCAGATCCGCCCGGGGCCCTGCCCGAACGGGGCGTACGGAGACGCCCTGGCCACCGTGCCACAGCCCAGCTGCCGGCACACCACGCTGGCCCATCGGGCTTCCCGGTCGGAGTCCAAGATGCAGATGGAGCCCCACTGCCCGCGGTGCTTCAGCCCACGCGCCCGGCACAGCGCCCGCCGCCGCCCACCAGACGCAGCTCCCGGAGCCTGAGGCACGGAGGCTGCTGAGCCGGGCCCGGCACCGCGGGGCCCGCTGCCAGCGCCCGCCACTCACCCGCACACAGCTGCACGCACACGAGCAGCCCCAGCGCCAGCAGCGGCCCCATGGCAGCGGCCCCGAGCCAGCGCAGCCAGGCCACGGCTCGCCAGCGCCCGAGCCAATGCAGGCAGCAGCAGCCGGGCAGCCTTTAGCAGGTGCCTCATCGCCGCCCCTCCGGCCGCGGCCTCCAATCACCTGCTCCGTGCCCAAATATGAGCCTCGCCTCCGCTTCTGCCGTCACCCTCGCCACAGTGGGCTGCCAGCCGGATGTGCTGGGGGGAGGCAGCCCCCCACCACACCTGCGCTGGGGGCCCTTCCTGTACCCCCGAGCCTCCAGCTCTGCTGCTGCTGCAGCCTGGCAAGAGCCACCCTGATGGGGACAGGCTGCACCCCCAGAGCACGATAGAGCAGCTGCAGGTGCAGCAGCTGCAGAGCTGCCAGCCCCAATCTCTGGGGCGCTGCCCTGCCGGGCTGCTCGCAGCCCCCGCGGGGGTGGCAGCAGCCCCGGCTCCGCTCGGCGCTGCCAGGTGCCGGCTCCCGGTCCCTCGCGGCGGCGCTGGCATGGCGCTGCTGCCGCAGCTCTGGCCCCGCGCGCTCGCCTCGCCGCCAGGGCAGGAAGGAGGCGCTCACCCCCCGCCGCCTCCCGGCCTCGCCACCGCCCGCACGCAGCTCCCGACACCTGCGCTGCCGCCGATAACGCCGCGGCTCCGCGCCGCCCCTGCCCCGCCGTGAAGCCACAAGTTGGGGGCACAGAGACCACTTGATTTGTGGGGGACGCACCTGGGTAAGCTGGGACTAAACATTACCGAAAACCAACGCGTGTAGGACGGGGGGTCAGGAACTCCCTTTTGGTCTGTCCTGTGTGTGAGGCTGAGGACGAGCCTGAGCCGCCCCACAGCAGTGCTGAGCAGTCACAGCGATGGCAGAACAGAGTGCTCTCTTATGAGATCCCCCCTGCAGCAGCGCCATTGTGCTTCCAACATTCCCGTGGGATTTCCGGCCTGCCGCCTGCCAGTGTCCTTGTGTCACCTCTGGATGCCTTGTGGACTGGGCTGAACCCTGCTAAGCCCTGAGGTGTCCTCCCCAAGGCCACTTTCCACTACCGGACGCTGCGGTGCGGCCATGAGGAGACGCCGGTGGACGATAGCAGGGCGCGGGGGAAACCCATGGAGCTCATCGCCGGGAAAAAGTTCAAGCTGCCCGTGTGGGAAGCGGCGCTGCGAACCATGCGGCCCGGCGAGCGTGCGCGCTTCCGCTGCGACGCCAAGGTAGGCGGAACTGGGGCCTGCAGTGGGCGTGGTTTGGTTTTCGGGGGCGTGGTCTGCGCTGGTGGGCGGTGACGCCATATTGGGGCGCGGGGCGCGGGGCGCGGGCGGCCCGGTGCGCTCCGGCCGCGGGGTGGGGGCATGGAGCATCCTGATATTCTGTCCCCCTCCCTCCCCAAATTCCTCCCTCCCTTCTCTCCCGCAGCACGTGGTGCTTTACCCGCTAGTTTCCAAGAGCCTGCGGAACATCGCAGCAGGGAAGGACCCGCTGGAGGGGCAGCGGCATTGCTGCAGCATCGCCCAGATGCACGAGCACTACTCCCTGGGGTACCCCGATCTCGACGAGCTCCAGAAGAACCCCCAGCCCCTCATCTTCGACATCGAGGTGCTGAAGGTGAGGTGCCAGCTTGGGGAGCTCGGGCATGGAAGTGTCCAAAAAACACACAGATGTGGGATGTGGTTTAGTACTGGCCTTGGCAGTGCTAAGGACTCGATCCTAGAGCTCTTCTCCAACCTAAACAATTCCATGATCCTGTTCTCTGATTCCATGATGGGGTGCTGGCAGGTGGAGCCACCCGGCTCCTACCAGCAGGACCCATGGGCCATGACAGATGAGGAGAAGCTCCAAGCTGTGCCCCAGATCCACAAGGAAGGCAACGAGCTGTACCGGCAGGGCAAAGTGCCCGAGGCGGCTGCCAAATACTACGATGCCATTGCCTGTCTCAAGAACTTGCAGATGAAGGTGGGTGTCCCCAGATGCACACAGGCATCCCCAGGACTGCAGGGCTTGAGAGGTAACCCCTTACTCTCCCTGCTCTGTCTGCCACAGGAGCAGCCAGGCTCTCCGGACTGGATCGAGCTCGACCAGAAGATCACACCCCTGCTCTTAAACTACTGCCAGTGCAAGCTGCAGTGTGAGGAGTACTACGAGGTGCTGGATCACTGCTCCTCCATCCTCAACAAGTATGAGGGTAAGGAGCCATGAGCCATCCCAGGTGGCTGTGGTGGGTAGCAGGAGACCCCCCCCATGCTCTGCTGACCCTGGCTCTCTCCCCACAGACAATGTCAAGGCCTACTTCAAGCGGGGCAAGGCCCATGCAGCCGTGTGGAACGTGGCCGAGGCGCAGGCCGACTTTGCCAAAGTCCTGGCGCTCGACCCCTCGCTGCGGCCCGTGGTCTCCAAGGAGCTGCGGAGCCTGGAAGCGCGGCTGCGGGAGAAGGACGCCGAAGACAAGATCCGCTTCAAGGGCATCTTCTCCCAGTAGAGTCCGTGGCAGAAAGGGAGAGCCCAGCGCTCTCAGGACAGGTTCTTTTAGATATTCCACATGTGGAATGGTCATGGATGTTTATTAATGTTTAATACAGATTTTACTTATTTGAAGTCAGTGGAAATGGCCCCAGAGCTAGCCACGGCCTGGGGACACAGTCAGGCACTTAGGTGGCAGCATAAAGCATCACAGCACATGGCTGAAGCTCTTTGCTGGGCTCTAGACTCTGGTTGTTGTCACATCAGGGATGTGTGGCTGACAAAAGCCCGCTGCTCCCTGCCAACTTTTATCACTTATTTGGTGTTTTTATACTTTATGATGGCCATGGAGGGGCAGCACCGAGCCTCGGCCCCAGCTCCAACCCATTCATGCCTGTTCTCCTCTGTGCCATGCCATTGTCACTTCTCCAGGCTGCTGCTATCATCCCAAACCAGTGTCTCCTCTTGTCATGTCAGTGTCAGGAATATTTTATATAGAATAACAGCTTGTTCCTGCTATCTTTATAAACCTCTGGTCATGCTATGCCAAGATAAACTCAAGTAAAACCAGTCACTACCCCTGGTCACTACAAAAATTTACTGTTAGAGGTAAATGAGGGGAAACCAAGTTGGAGAGGGGGAGGGTATCAGCATTGGCACAGCCCACAGGCCCCAATCTGTCTTAAACTGCTTGTGACCCAACTGGTGTGCCCCACAGCCATCTCCTTGTGGGACATGGTGTCCCTGGAAGCTCCCCAGGGCTTTCCTAGTGGCTGGGAACCCTGGCTGCCACAGGCACAGAGCAGACTCGTGGGTGCTGGCACCTTGTCATAACATTTCTTTATTCAAGACTGAAATGAAAGGGGGGAACAGAGGAACCACTCTGAAACCCCAACCAAGCCCTGCCCCATGACACTGGATGGAAATAAATAGGTGGTGAGGTGCCACTTGCTCTGGGGCACAGCCACAGCCCACAGTTCTGCACAGGGATCATGACCCTAGGGTGCAGACCCCACTGGGCACTGCCCAACGGCCCCAAAGGACCAGAGGGGATGGGGCTGGGGGCAGCAGGGAGGACTCAGGGTGGCTTAGCCCTGAGGGGATCACTCTGGTTCTCTGGGGGCTCTTGAGCCATCTCCCAGCACCCCACAGTTTCAGGGAATCCAGCACCCTCGTCTTCCTATGGCCTCCTGGCCCAGCACCGGCTCTGTCCCCAGGTGCTCCTTGCTGGGAAATCAGGGATGTGGCAGAGGGGGGACATGGCTGTGCCGCCCTCACTCCTCACCCTCCAGCTTGAGGCTGACGCTGCGGGGCTTGGTCCGGGACAAGCCAGGGGGTGCTGAGGGGGGCCCCCCATCCCGCTCTGCCTGGCTGGAGCCCCGGGAGCGCAGGAGCTGGCTCTGCTTCCGCAGGAAGTCAACAGGTGCCGGGCAGCCATAGGTGCCTTTGCCCAGCACAGGTCGTGGGGGGCCCTTGGGGGAGTGAGCGAGGGCTGCAGCTTCCAGCTGGGCCAGGTGGGCAACATAACCATCGGACAGGAACTGCAGGACACACAGACAGCCTGAGCCCGTGGCCACGGCCGACTTGTGGATCATCCCGTGCATCCCCAGTCTGCCCCAGCTCTGCCACCACCATACCTGGCACTGGTTTTGGAACTTCTTGACAGCCCGTCCCACAATGTAGATGTGTGCTGGTGCAAGTCCCAGTGAGCTGTAGACGGAGACATCCTTGGTGGAGCCATAGCCAGCAACTATGGAGATCTCTGCCTGCCCAGGGACAAGAGCATTAGGGCAGAGAACAACCCTTTCCACAGGGACAGACACCCCCAGGGGCTGGGACACCCTCATGTTAAGAGGGATGGCTGGGAGCTGCCTTGAGAGCTTTCAGCTCTGCCATGGCAGTGCAGTCCAGCTCCCAGCATCTCCACCGGGACACAGAGGTGCACAGGATTCAGCACAGCCCACCCCACCCCAGCAGCAGCCCTGTGTCCCAGCAGCATCCCCATCCCCACCTCGGTGCGCAGGCTCTGCAGGAAGGCAGCTTTCTGGCGCAGTGGGTCGTGGGTGAGCCCATCGCAGAAGGAGACGGCGCCATGGGGGAAGTTGTGCTGGGAGAGCCAGGCCACCACGCGGTGCTTCTGCATGTCAGGGCGCCCCGTCACGTAGATGATCATGTACCCTGAGTCCTGCCAGTGCCTAGGAGGGGACATGGGTGGCTGTCAGGAGCTTGGGTGGCTGCCAGCTATGGGAAGCTGGGACGTCCCAATACAGCATGTGTGGGTGCTGCCTCCAAAACCTCCCTGTTCCCAGGGATTTTATCAAGAAGACACAGCAGAGCTGTGGGGACAACATCCAAACTTGGAGAGGATTATTTTCCACAATAGGGCATCAGCATGGAGATGATGTGCTGGAGGCAAGGCAGTGGTGGAATACCCTCCCCCTTTTCCCTGCTCTGACACCCCACAACTGAGCTGTCACATCATGAAAGATGGGGAGACTGACTCCCTGATTGAAGGGCACCCACCTTACAACATCCACAGCCCCTGCCCGCACTTTGGGGTCACTGCCCATGATGGAGACGCTTGCAGTGAAGGAGCCGTCGATGCTGAACACAACGGACTCGGTGCCACGGGCCACCACGGTCAGGTACGCTTCAGCGTAGCTGTGATCCCCTCTGCAAGGGCAGAGGTGGTGGCTCAGCACTGCTCTGCTGCCAGGGCAGCAGGTGTAGCTCTGTCAAAAGGGCTGGAGGAGAAACTGAGGCAACACCTCACCTGACCACCATGCGCACAGGGTAGATCCCGATGGCCAGAGCCTTGTCTGGAGGGATGGTGAAGGTCAGGCGCCCGCTGCCACTCGTCACCTCGGTGCCATAGTACAGCCACTTCCCCGACAGCGGCTGCGTCATGATGTAGATGTCCACCTGAGAGAGGGAAATGGGCTGGGCACTTGCTGAATTCCCACATCCTGCTGTGTCCCCACCTGCAAGTCCTTACAGGCTTCTCCTGCCATCCCCTACACGGTCCTGTTAATTACATCCTTCTCCCACTGTGGGTGACACCAGCCCCATGCCTGGTCCTGGACACCCCACCCTGTTTGAGGCATCCTGGTGGCCCCCAGAGCCCAGCAATACCTTCTCCCCAGTCAGTGTCACCACATCCAGGGGTCCGTACATGAAGCGCCCGCTGAGGACCTGTGCTTTGCCCTCGCACACAATCACGTCGCAGGCGCGGTGGTTGGCCGTCACATTCTGTGGGCACACAGGGTGGTCAGCAGCTCCTGGGGAGCTCCTGAGGTGCCACTAGGACACCACTGGACTGTGGGATTTTCCCAGAACACCCCAGGATGCCCCAGATGGCTCCCATTGGCCACATACCCGGATCTTCACTTGGGTGCGCTTGCGCTGCCACTTCTCCCGGGGGATGGCGGGGCTGTAGATGGAGCTCTCCTCGCTCTCTGCAGGCTGCGGCCCCTCTTTCTCCATCACCTGCTGACAGCACGGTGCCAGCTCAGCCTCCACCGGCCCTGGCTTGCCACACACTCCACCGTGCCCACCATACCTGGCGCAGGATGAAGGCCACCACGTCGGAGGATTCCCAGTAGCTGGCATGGAAGAGGTGGGGCAGGGTGATGGTGGGGAAGGCAGTCAGGGCATCAGGGCAGTACAGAGAGTAGTCGATGCGCTTTGGGCCCCACCAGCGCTCCAGGACTGCAGGGAGAGCTGGAATGAAGCCTTTTCCAGACCTCATCCCCTGTTGTGCAGCCTAAGGTGCCCGTATGGGATGGGGTGGATGGTGATGACACTTACTCTTCACAACCTCACTGGTACTGGCAGGAGTGGGCAGCTCTGTTGGCTCATTGCCCTTCCAAAAGCCCCCAAAGCTGCCAGTGGGGGTAGGTGGAGCAGCCACATCCACTTTGGGCAGGAACAGGGCAGAGTGTGTCTGCAGGGCCTCCGCTGAAGAGAGAGCTGGGTAAACACACCCAGAACCCAGGGACACCCCTCCAGTAGAGCCCCAGAGCAGTGGGAAGGGCTGCACATCCCTCTCCCCCCACCCAGCCAGGATGTCGGTGCTCTGGGTACCCTGATGTGGCCCCAGGGTGCCGGGCACCAGCCTGCTCACCCAACAGGGATGAGGTGCCATCACCCAGGGGGTACTTCTGATATCGGGGCACGCTGAGTGGGGGCACAGCATGGAAGGCCTTGGCCAGGAGGGGCTCCAGGCGGGAGGCGCAGGGATCGGCGGCGTGGAAGAGATTGTAGATCTGCTCACAGGCAGGACGCAGCTGGGCCACTGCAGCACAGAGCAAGGTCAGGGGCGCCTACAGGGGCTGAGGAGAACCAGGAGCAAAACACCCAGGAGGGGTAAAGCAGGACACAGCAAGAGGAAAGGCTGGAGAGGGTAATTTGGGGCACCAGGGATAGGCTGAGGCTGGCACAGAGCAGGGACACTCAGCCACCCACAAACACCCACACAGCCAGGGCCGGGCATGCAAGGGGCTCAAACCCAAGCAGGGCTCTTCTGGGGTGGTCCTGGGGAGCTCAGGCTTTTCGGGTGAGCACGACTCAGGGACCTGAGCCCTGCAGGGAGGGTCAGGGGCTGGCATGGCGGCAGGCGGGGATCCTCACCATCCAGAGCAGGCATGACGGTCTTGCGCAGTGCGAGCACCAGCCCCAGTGGGGAACCGAAGAGGAAGAAGCCGGATACCTTAAATTCAAGGCGAGTGCTGGCACCCTCTACCCCATCCAGCGCCACAGCGCTGCTCCGGGGTGCCTCTGCCTCCAGCGGGGCCTCGCTGGCCTGCAGGCTAGGACAGCAGGGACAGTGGGTATGGGGAGGGATGGCAACACCATGCTTCCACCATCCTGAAGGCAAAGCTGTGTCTTCTAAAAGGTGTGGCCCCACTATCCCAGAGGAGCTCCAGCAAGATCCCCCTGCGGCAGGTAGCCTCCATGAAATGCTCCTTCCCAGCCTGGAGCAGATGGGAATTACACCCTTTCCATAAAGCACAAGGTTGCCAACCATCCCCACCCTTGGGCTCACCTGCACGTGGAGCTCTGCTGCTGGCTGTCCCCCTGTGTCCCTAGGGGCTCAGGGCTGGCCTGGCCCAATACTGGCGCTCCCTCTGTCCCATCAGCCAGCGGGTCTGGGCCACCACACTGCTCTGGGGAGATAGGCTCCGTGCTCTGCAGGGAGATGCAGCAAACACCCAGACCCCATGTAGCCCCCAGTGCACCCCCAAACCCTCCCCAAGGGGTGCTGGGATGCAAGGCACTCACCAGGCTGCCACGGCGGCTGCTGCTCCGGCTGCCCCCTGAGCCCACCCGGCTCTGGCACAGTGCATCAAATCCTAGGATGCCGCCCACGCAGTCCCCCAGCAGCACCACCTGCAGAGACCACAGATTCACGTCTCCACACGCCCAAACCCTCTATGCAGGGTCACAGCTGGACCCCAGAGCCAAGCTTCCCCCCGAATTCCACCTCACCTGGCCGCAGAAGCCAGTACCCTCTCCAGAGTGCAGGAAGGCTGTGTAGGCCTGGTTGGCGCGGGTGATGACGGTGCCCACAGCGTGCTGGTAGGTGCCTGAGGAGGTGGCCAGCAGCGGGAGCGCTGCCAGAGGGATGTGGTCCTGGCTGCTGGACAGGCTGTCCCTATCATGGCTGTAGGGGCTGAGCCTGAGGGGACACGGCAAGGGATGAACAGGACTGTCCTGATGGTCTCATCCCACTGCATGGTACTAGTTCACCTTGCCACACCAGGAGTAATCCCCATCCCGTTCCCTCCTACCACAAGATATTTGGTCACCCAGGATGCTGCATCTGGAGTTATCTCTATCCCACCAAATTCCATGTCATTCCATTCTGCCGTGATGTCCCCATGCTTCCTCAACCCAGGATGCTGCATGAGGAGTTACCCCTATCCCTATCCCTATCCCTATCCCTATCCCTATCCCTATCCCTATCCCTATCCCTATCCCTATCCCTATCCCATCTTCCACAACAAAATACCTGTGTGATCTGGGATACCACACCAGGAATTACATGTATCCCATCCCATCTCACCACACAACACTTGCTTGCCCCAAGATGCTGCGCCAGGAGTTAACCTGCATCCCCGCCCCAGTCCTTAATGTCCCACCAGAAGTGAAGTCCCCTCTCTAAGGACACCAGCTCCCCAGTTCCCTGCTTTCCCAGTGTGAATCCATACTTGGAGACAAGGGCATAGGCTGCAGCACAGATGGGCGGGCAGGGCACCAGGCGCAGGGCCACATGTCCCAGTGCCTCGGGAAAGTGGACGCGGGTGACAGCATCAAAGGTGGCTGCCAGTGTCTGCACATCTGCCTGCTTGGAGCCCGGCTCGCCCGCTCCCTGATCCAGGATGTTCCCACTGTGGAGGATGAGGAAGAGCGCGTGGATCCGGCACATCTGCTCTGTGCTGTCTGCTGTGCCACTCTGCAGGAAGGAGAGCAATCAAACTGGGAGGCACGGCAGGGGGGCACAGCCTGAGGGAGGGGACACGCACCTCAGGGAAGCTGGATGTTCCCAATCCTTCACCATCCCCCTTGGTGGCGCTGGCTCCATCCCCTGTGAGCACACAGCCCTGGTGAGGCAGCTGGGGTCCCCAGGTGGGAATCGGGCCCCTCCCAGGACACCCACCCCAGGATTTGGGGCCAGAGCACCCCCAGTGCTCACCCAGTGCCTCGTCCAGCTCCGCTGGCCGCTCAAGTGTGTCCAAGAAGTCGTTGGAGCTCCACTTGGTCATCTCCTTGGCGAAGACCTCGTCACTGTCAGACAGATCCTCTGCAGAGGCAGGAGGGAAGCATAGGGTTGGGGGACATCCCTGTGCCTGCACACCCATCCTCAGACACCCTTGCCCCCACCCAGCCTGTTCTGAAAAGCCAGTACCGTGGGCATCGAAAAATTCCTCTTCGGAGCTGTTCTCTGAGTCCCGGGCAATGTTCTGCATCCGCCACTCTGACAGGCTCTGAGGAGACACACCCCCTGCCACCGGCGGGGGGTCAGCACTCACAGCCCCCTGCAGAGAGACCCCCACTCCTGCCCCACAATTCCCCCTTGGTCCTGGACCCAGATTCCTCAGGGAGATCTGGGGCCATCCCTGTGTCACCCAGAGTCCCCCCTTGGGAGATCCGTGACCATCCCTGGGTCACCCAGAATCCCTTCAGGAAATCCAGGACCATCCCTGGGTCACCCAGGGCCCTTTCAAGAAACCTGGGACCAGACCTGGGACACCCAGAGCCCCAGGAGATCCAAGCCAGGCAAAACAGTCCCCTGACCCATCTCCTACAGAGAGCCTCAGCATCCAGGGCATAACCACAGCGGACCTGGTCTCTTACCTCCGTGCTGGGAGGAGTAGGAAGACCGGGAAGAAGTGGACCACTGCTTGGCAAAGGTATCATCGGAGGGGGTATCAGTCCCTGCCTGCAGCTCGGCCTCCTCCTGGCCACCAGGACCATCTGGCTCTGGCTGCCCCTCGGGGCTGATCCCAGCTGTGGGTGGCTCCTCGCCCTCACCACACTTGGCCATCTTCTGTGCCAGCATTCGCGCCGTCTCCTCCTCCAGCTGCCGGATATCCTCCATCGTCAGGTCCGTCCACTCATCCTGCCAGCACCAGGCTTGGCGGTGGGCACGCAGCATCACCTTCCTCAAACCTGGTGGGAAAAGAGGGGTGAAGAGAGTCCAGTGTGATCCCATGGCTGCCCAAATGACCCTCCAGCAACCCACGGGTCCGAACTCACCCACATCGTGGATGAACTGCTCGATCTTGGACTGCATCCCCCAGTATCGGAACTCCACCTTGCAGAGCTTGTAGGCGCACATGAGGGGCCCGCTGGCTGCTGCTGCCTCCAGCCAGTCATCCCCCAGCGGGCCCCGGCCCGTCTTGGATGAGTGGTAGAGTTTGGGATCCTCCTCAGGCTTGTATTCTCCGGGGGAGATGGGATCACGCACAATGTCAATGGTGTCTGTGGGGGGAACGGCGCTTGTCACCCCACAGCTCTTGGCAAGGGGGCACAGGTAGGAAAACAAGGAAAAAGGGACAAAAATCAGGTCAAATTATTCCCACGAGCCATGCACTCAACACAGCTGGCAGCAAACACTCTCTGTCCTTGAATTCGAAAATCATGGGAGTTCTGGAATCGTAGAATCCTGGAATGGTTTCGCTTGGAAGGGACCTTATGGATCGTCTCATTCCACCCCCTGCCATGGGCAGGAATATATTCCACTATCCCACGCTGCTCCAAGCCCCATCCAACCTGGCCTTGGACACTTCCAGGAATGAAGCATCCACAGCTGCTCTGGGCAACCTGTGTTAGAGCCTCACCACCCTCACAGGGAAGAATTTCCTAATAGAACATATAAAACACCATGGCTGGAACATGACAGACACCCTTGATGCAGCCAAGCCATCCTCATCCCTGCGTGGGATCCCAACCCAGCACCCCAGGGAGCAGCACAGGGAGGGAGGGGCTGGGAGCTCACAGAGAGCTGGGGCTGGCACACGTTAGCTGGCAGATCTGGCAGCTGCAGAGTGATCCTGCCCACCCTGGGGGACATGGGGGCTGAGGATGGGGACAGCGCATGGGGCAGCTCAGCACAGCTCCCAGCTCCCCCCCAAAAAAGCCCGAGGGACCCCCAAAAACAGGGCACAGGAAACACACCACATGACACAGAAGCCTCAGGAGAGCCAGGGTGGGAGGGCAATGAGCACAAACAAAGGTGACCTCTCCCAAAATGAAGGTGAGCTCTCCCCACAAATGAGGATGACCTCCTAAGACCAGAGAAAGGCTCCTGAATGACACCCAGAAAAACACTATCCAACAGTTGTTGGGCTCAATCCAGCATAAAATCTCCTAGAATTTGGCTTTTCCAGCCCTATCTCCAGGTCATGGTCTGGGGGACCCCAGTGCACCCCACTGGCTCCCAGTACCATCCCACAGTGCTGTGCCAAGCCCTGCATTTATTAGCCCCCCTTGATGTCCCCAAGGTGCTGTCAGCTGCTCTTCCTCAAGCTTGGGCTGAAAAAAAGGGGGAAAAGAAAACTAGAGACGCCCTGAATTCACAAAAATGATGCAATGCACAGCATGATGCCAAGCATCTTGGCTAACAGCAGCAAAGAGCTGGGATAGAACCTGCTGTCCCCAAGCAGCTCCTGGCAGTGTCATTCCCATCACAGTCCAACTCCCTTTGCTTTTGCCACTGGGAGAAAGCTGCCAAGGAAGCAGTTATCCCTGTGGATCACCCAGACCGTGTTTTTCCATCAGCCTTTGAAATGTGAGAGGGGTTTAAATCTGTCAGTGCTACAGGACACCAGGGCAGAGAAAATCCCAGCAGGATCCACACTGGGGCTGGTCCCACTTCAACCCTACTCCCTGTGGAAGGCAGCAACCACTGGAGATGCTGAGTGCCCTGTGGAATGCCCATGGGACAGGCACTAGAGTGGAAAAAAAGGCAGTGGGCACAGGGCCATGCCCTGATGCCTTCTGCTTGGCCCTGTTTGCTTCCCGAGGGCAGCAGGGGCAGAATTCCTGCCCCCAGGTCCAAGCCATCGGTATCCCAGCCGGACATCCCCAGAGCCGCAAGAGCCGGGGAGAGAAATAGGTCAGATGAATCATTTCCTCCGAGTGCCTATTTTAGGCCTCCATTTTAAGAGGCAGCACGTCACACTCCACACTCTGGCGCCTGAACTGACCATGTCCACACCATCAGGAACAGGAACCCAGCGGAGAGGGAAGAATCCCACCCTGAGCTTCCAGTTCTGCCCACCAGTCTCCCCTGAAAGGACCCAGAGAGCAATCTGGAGCAAAGCCCCAGGGAGAGGGGAAGCAGGGCAGGGAGTAGGAAAATGGGGACATGCTTTTCCAGCTCTCCCTGCTCCAGCTGATCCAAAACACCCCACAGGACCCAGGTGTGGGATCCCATGTACACCAGGAGAGACTGAGAAGGCAAATCTATGCCAGAACAAGACTAGGACATGGAAGGAGAGGAGAACAGGCTGGGTCTAAGAAGGAGAAGCTGCAAACAGAAACAGAGGCAAGGGAAGAGACAGAGGACAAAACTGTCCCTGAAAATATCTTTAATGTGGAACTTAATTCATCAGTCCTGAGAGGGAGCAGCAGGAAGCTCAGAGCAGGGAGCCAGGGGCAGGGAGCTCAGGATCCAGGGAGCTCATCCCTTCTAGCATCCCTGAAACATGAGGACCAGCAAGGAGAGTGAAGCTGAGCTCCTAAGGCCTCATCACAACCACACACCCATCCTGGAAGCACTACATGAGAATCCCAGTAGCCAGTGTCCTGCCCAGCTCCCCAGCCCAGCCATACCCACCCAAAATCCTCTGCCTCTTCTCCGCCGCACTCAGGTTGAAGATGTTGGTCTGCTGCCCCGCATCCGGGCGGTAGTAGGTCTCAATCTCAATGGAAAACTTCTCCACAAAGGGACACGTGTACCTGGAGGGGCACAGGGCTGAGCCCGGGGCCATGGCCAGTCCTGCAGCCCACCCCGCCGCCTCCCAGCTCCCACCTGGTGCGTGTGTAGGGATAAGCATTCCAGGACTCCTCCTCCACCTGGAGCGCGGCTTTGGGGAGCAGCGCCCGGAACCAGCTGGGGATGTGGGAGCCGACGTGGTAGATCTTGTGGGTGTACTGGCCGCTGCCGCCGGGGCCATCACTGTAAGGACGGTTGGCCAGGATCTCCACGCCGCTGCCCTCACCGCTCGACTCCTCCCGGCTCTTCTTCTGCACAGAGACGATGGCTCAGAGCGGCCCCTCCAAGCCCCAAGACCCCCACGGGTGCCCAGGGTCCCCGTACACTCCCATCCCCATGTGCTGGTATCCCCCAGCCCCACACCTGCTCACAGGACCCGCTGCTTGGCTCGGTGGTCCCAAACCCACCTGAAGCCTCAGTGACATCCCTGCAATCTACCAACCCCTTGGGATCAGTCTCCCTTGGGATCCCCCCCGTGCCCCTCCAGGCTCCGTGCTCAGCACTACAGCTCCCCAGTTCCCCACACTCAGCCCCACATCCCCTTACACCCTCCAGCACTCCATCATCAGCCTCAAAGACCCCTGTGCACCCCCAGGCTCAGCCCCTGCACCCTTCATGCTCCCCTACAGCCCACTACACCCCACTACACCACTCAGGCTACAATTTCCAGCCTCTTTCAGCCCCCTGCACCCCCCCAGTCACAGTTCCCAGATCTCTGCACCCCTCCAGCCCCCCATGCCCAGCCCCACAGCCCTGTGCACCCTCAGTGCACAGATCCCTCAGGCTCAGCCCACAAACCTCAGACCCGTGCAGACCCCAGGCTCATCCCCCAGATCCACCAGCCCGAGGCTCCCCCAAGCCCTCATGCTCAGCGCCGCATCCCCACCTGGATCATGTACAGCTGGGCCACCTGGTACTCCTCCAGGCTCATGGGCAGCAGGATGTGGTACTCCTTGATCAGCATGGCGGCGGCGGGGGCCAGCGGGGGCAGCTCCTGAGGGGGCTTCCGTTACACCGGACCGGGCCGGCTTCGGGACAGCTCGGGCCGGTTCGGCACCTTTCAGAACCGCTCGGGGCGCCCTCAGCTCAGCCCGGTACCGCTCGGTCCGGGTTTGGCCCGCCTCGGAGCCGCGGGTTCCGTCCGGTACCCCGGGTTCGGTTCGGTCCGGTACCGCTCGGCTGGGCTCGGTCTCGGTTTCGACTCGCCTCGGCAAAACGCTCGGCTGAGTCCGGTACTGCCCGGTACCTCTCCGCCCCAGGTTCGGCCCGGCTCGGAAAAGCTCGGCCCCGGGTTCGGCGGAGTCCGGTACCCTCGGCTCCCCTCGGCCCCAGGTTAGGCCCGGCTCGGTCCCACGTTCGGCTCAGTCCGGTACCGCTCTGCCCCCTTCGGCCCGGCTCGGCCCCGCTCGGCTCGGCTCCGTTGCCATGGCAACGCGGGCACCTCCACTCCCCCCGCCCGCCCGCCCGCCCGGTCCCCGCCGCCCCCCGGCCCCACCGAACCTGCGCCGCTCCGCACCGGCCCCTCGGATCGTGACATCACAGCCCGTTCCCACGGCGACAGCCGTGACGTAGGGAGGTGAGGGGGGGGCCGTGACGTCAGAGAACGGAAGGCAACGAGCGCCACTCACGGGCGCTCCGCGTGTACCGGCACCGCCGCCCCCGGAAAAACCCCGTGTTTTATTTAAAAAGCCACTTTTAAAAGTGATCAACGAGTGGTTTGACCACTCTTGCACCTCTCAGCTCCGGGACACCCACCCAGCACAGCTCCAAACACTCCCTCGACTCCCCCACCTCTACCCCACGTCCCACCACCACCATCGGGACCCACTCCCGCGGGGACACACCGAGGCCAAGTCCCAACATTGTCCTTTATTTATAAAAACACGCATTTATAAAGAGCGGAGAGCGCGGGGAGGGGGGGGCTCGGGCAGCACGGCGGCCCCCCGCCCCCGCCGCCACCACCGGGAGGTCCCGGGGGGTCCCGGGTGGCAGCTGCCGTTACGTGCGGGCGTTTCGCTCTGTCTCTGCCAGGCACTCCCTGACCAGCGCCCGGGCGTGGATGATCCCTGCGGGGAGAAGCACAGGGACACCTCCAATCACCCGCCAGTCGCTCCCCGCGGGGCTGGGGAGCCTCGGGGGGGCAGCCCAGCGGCAGCTCGGTTCCCCTCCCCGCCCCTACCCCGTTTCAGCCGCTCCATGGCGCTCTTGCTGCCGGCGTAGGTGGGCCGGATCTCCTTGCCCATCTCCTCGATGACCGAGAGCAGATCCGTGTAGGTGCTCTGCGAGCCCTGCGCCCCGGGGGGCTTCATGGCCTGCGGGAACAGCGGCACACGCAGGGACGGAGGAGCTGGGGGCCGCCCCCGCCGCCGCGCCCGGCCCCGCCGGCCCCGGCCCCGCGCCTCACCTGCACGTAGCCCATGGACGGCGGCCCGAAGTCATTGAAGAGCGGCCGGAAAGGGGCGGCGGCGCCAGGGACGGAACCGGAGGGCGACGGGACACTCGTGGCTGCGGGAAACTGAGGGTCACGGCCGCACTCCCCCTTCCTCGCTACCTCCCTCACCCGGTACCATCCGTTCCCGGGGTGCCCCCTTCCAGTCCCTCTCGGCTCCCGGTGCCCCCCGTCCCCCGCGGGTACCGCGGGGTTCTCTCACCGGCGGACGGTGCCCCGGGCCCCGGCGGGGCGGGGCTGGCGCTGGCGGCTCCGGGGGTAGCGGGGGCGGGAGCGATGGGCTTGTAGGACATCCCCGACGGCCGCCCGCCGCTCCCGGATCCCTGGAGCCCCGCGGCGGGGGTCGGCGTGCGGCCCCCGCGCTCGCCCCGCCGGTTGTATCGCCGGTGCCCGCCTCTCTTCAGCTCAGCTCGGCCCCGCTCGGCCCGGCGAGAAGCCGGGAACCGGAGCGGAGCGCGGCGGCCCCGGTTCCCGGTAGCGCTGCGCGGCCCCGGCCTGACCCGGGTTTCTCCCCCTCCGCCGCCGCCGGCGCTCGCGATGATGACGTAGGCGCGTCACGAGTGCGACGTCATCACGCCGCCGCGCGCCCGCCGGCCGGTCACCGTGGAGACACGCGGCGTCGGCGCCGCCCCCTCGGTGACTCTTTGATCACGTGACTTCTACATAAGCCCCTCGGTCGGCGGGCCTCCTCAGGGTCACGTGACCGGCCGGCGCTACCGGTCCGGGGGCACCGGGGGGGGCACCGGGACCGGCGCCATCGGCACCGCTGCGCCCCCGCCGCCGCCAAGGCGCCCCATGTCACCCCACAGCCCCGGCCGGCGCCAGTCAGGGCGCCCCGATTCTCTGCGGGGTGAACACCGGCCCGGACTTTGGGGGGCACCGCCGCCTCCCGCCCCGGGACCGGCCCCACCCGCCGGCCGTGCATTGCCCGGAGCCCCGTGCCCGCACAGGTGAGGCGTGTGCGGGGTCCCGGCTCCCTGCGGGGCTCCCGTGATGCACAGTGGGAGTCCAGGGTTTTGGGGGATGACACTACCACGAATAAACCCTTCGGAAACAACACAAAACACAAAACAAAAAGTCTGTAGAGAGAGTTTTATCATTTCAAAAGGGCAAGATTGGCCCCAAAACTGCAGCCAGGGCAGGGAGGGTACCTGCAGCAGCCCTGCCTGCAGCTGGCTGAGGCCCTTCCACCCAGCAATGCTTTATTTCTCTCCTCGAGGGTCTCCTGGCTGGGCTGCCTGGAGTCTCCCCTGTGCCAGGGGCTGCCAGAACACCCATGAGGGTCTGTGCCAGCCCCGAAAAGAGAGGGATGCCTCAGCCTAGGCGTGTCTGGGGTAAGTCTGAGCTCAAACCATGGTGATGGGGTGGGTTATGCTGTGCAGTCCACATTAAATATGGTGTAGAGGGACCCTGAGGGACTCAGTGTGGCACACAGAGTGGGAATGGAGGCTGGAGGGATGAGCAGCAGGGATGGGGCACAGGTGAAGGAGAGGGCACCACGATGGTGTGACTTTTAGGGTGAGGTCTGGGTGGGAAGGGGGATAATGCAGGGAGAGAGCAGAGATGAGGGCAAGTGGTTGAAGCTTAGCCAAGAAGGGTCCCAACTTTGTTCCCAGTGCCTCCCACCACGGTCAGAGCTCAGCATTGGAGCAGCTCCAGCACCCAGCCTCACCCCAGGCACAGGTGCCGCTGTGCCAGCACTGCCCCAGCCCCTGGAGCTGGGGATCCCTCTGTGGCCCCCTCCTCTTCGTAAGGCACGGGGGGCTCAGGTCCTGCGTTGGCACACACCGTCCTCAGCGTGACATCATCCGCACAAACTCTGACGGGAAAACACTCATGGAACATCCCACATGTCCCTGGGGGTGCTCCTGGCCCCTTCCCTGCTCCTACCTTCAAAGTCCACCAGGCCATCGCCGTTGAGATCCACATCCTTGAGGATCTCATCCACCTCCCGATAGTTGAGCTGCTGCCCCAGGAGCTTGCGCATGGCCTCCCGCAGCTCCGGCACGCTGATCTGTCCGTCCCCGTTGGTGTCAAACTGCGGACAAGGTCCCATTGCCACTGGCCACCCCTGGCATGCTGGCAGCCTACCCGTCTGTCCCCACCGTCCCCGTACCTCACGGAAGGCGTCACGCAGCTCCTTGATCCCAATCATATCCGCTGTCTCCGCCAGCATCTTGGGGCCCATCAGCTCCACAAAATCATCAAAATCCACCTTGCCACCAGCTGCGGTAGGAGAGAGGTGTCAGTGGGGCATGGGGCACGGATTGATGGGGACTCACTGCCTCACCACGTACTGATCTGCTGGGACAGCTCGATGAGCTCCATCTCCGTGGGCATGTAGCCCATGGTCCGCATGCACTCGCCCAGGTCCTTGTAGCTGATGTAGCCGTCGTGGTCCTTGTCAAACTCCCGGAATGCCTGCTTCAGCTCTGAGGACACCACGGCATCACTACCAGCACCCCGGCACCACCACCCACCCCAGCGGGACGCCCTCCCAGTGCCTCACCTTCAATCTCCTCAGGCCGCAGCTCCCGGTCCTGGGGAAGAGAGAACGGGAAGAGACGAAGGAGGGGTCCTACTCCCGGGGATCCCACAGGGATTCTGCCCTAAGCCCCCTGGGAGCGCAGGCAGCACAAGGGGAGGGGACAGTCGCGTACCCGTTGGGTGATGGCGATGCTCTGCCGCAAGAAGATGCAGGCCGGCCCCACCAACCCCTGCAGCACCGAGTATCCCTGCATCGGAGGGGTCTGTGCCGCGTCCAGCACGTCCTCAGGGTCCCCTGCGCCGGAGCCCGGAGCACCCGAGCGTGGCTTCCCATCCTGCGGGTGGAGCAGGCGTCAGCTGAGGAGGGGGCCAGGCAGGAACCCCCCCCCTCCTCGTCCTGCTGCTGCCCCGCGGAGTGTCACAGCCCTGCCGTACCTTGGGGAGTCGCCGCTCAGGGGTCTTGGTGCAGTTGCCCATGGCTGGGGGCTGCCCCCGTGCCGCAGGACATGCCTGGCCCCGGGGGGGCTGGCTGGCGCAGACCGTGGGGCTGCCACCGGGGATTTGAGGTTTTTATGGAATATCTGGGGATATGCAGGGCAGGCGCGGGGGGGTAGGTGCCGCGCCCGCGTGCATAATCCTCCGGATTATTTCCCGCTCGGCCGCCCTGCTCCAGATGTGGGCAGCCGCCCAGCTGTTCCCCAGTCCCGCAGCCTCCCTGCGAGGGCACGCAGCATCCCCGGCACGCACCGTGCCCCGGCCCTGTCCCCGCCGCTGGTTACCTGCCCAAAAGCGAGGGGCGGCCGGGGGCCCGGCTCCTCGGCAGCCCGCTGACGCTCCATCGCCCTGTGAACGCTCTCCCTGCTTTGGCCCCGCCCCCTCCGCGCGGCACCGCCCCCAAACCGGCCCTGCTCCGGCCTCCCTCGTGACGTCACTTGCGCGCCGCCGGCGCTCCCCCTGACGTCACCGCGGGGGCGACTGAAGGTGACGGTGGTCGGTCCCGGTGCCGGTGCCCCCCGCCATGGCCGGCAGGCAGCTGCTGGCGCTGCGGCGCCTGCCCGCCGCCTCCTTCTCGGTGAGCGGGGACGAGGCGGGGAGAGCGGGGACCATGCGGGACGGGTCCCGGTGTTCCCCGTGCTTAATCCGTGTGTCTCCGCAGACGGCGCCTAAGAAGACGCAGTTCGGGTCGCTACGGGATGAGGACCGGATCTTCACCAACCTCTACGGGCGACACGACTGGCGGTGAGTAGCGGGAGCGGCGTGGGGAGTGCCGGTGCCCCGTGCTCGGTGCCCCGTGCCCGGTGCCACCGTGCCCGGTGCCCGCAGGCTGCAGGGCGCGCTGCGCCGCGGCGACTGGTACAAGACGAAGGAGATCCTGCTCAAGGGCGTGGACTGGATCCTCGGCGAGATCAAGACCTCGGGGCTGCGGGGCCGCGGCGGCGCCGGCTTCCCCACCGGGCTCAAGTGGAGCTTCATGAACAAACCCCCGGACGGGAGGTGAGACCGGGACGGACCGCAGCTCCGGTACCGCGGCCCCGCCGTGTGGGGAGCCCTCCCTGATGTGAGCTGCCCGCAGGCCCAAGTACCTGGTGGTGAACGCAGACGAGGGCGAGCCGGGCACCTGCAAGGACCGGGAGATCATGCGGCACGACCCGCACAAGCTGCTGGAGGGCTGCCTGGTGGCGGGGCGGGCCATGGGTGCCCGCGCCGCCTACATCTACATCCGCGGGGAGTTCTACAACGAGGCCTCCAACCTGCAGGTGGGGCGGAGCACCCCACAGCCACCCCACAGCGCTGGCGTGGCTCGGGGCGCTCCTGGGCTCAGCACCTGCCCCGCTGCAGGTGGCCATCCGTGAGGCGTATGAGGCCGGGCTGCTGGGCGGCGACGCCTGCGGGTCGGGATACGCCTTTGACGTGTTCGTGGTGCGCGGTGCCGGCGCTTACATCTGCGGGGAGGAGACGGCGCTCATCGAGTCCATCGAGGGCAAGCAGGGCAAGCCCCGCCTCAAGCCCCCCTTCCCGGCTGATGTGGGTACGGCACCACAGCTCTGTCCTGAATTCGCAGCTGCCACCCCAAAACAGTTGTCCCCAGCATACAGTCCTGCTTCAAGGACAGCACCACAGCCAACACCACACCCACTTAGAGCTCCCTCTGTTTCACAGAATAATGTGGGTTGGAAGGGGCCTGAAAAGACTACTCCACCCTGCTTCCATGGGCCACATACCATGATCCCAGGTTGCTCCAAGCCCTGTTGAACCTGGTCTTGGACACTTCAGGGATTGGCCAGCCACAGCATCTTTAGGTCACTTGTGCCAGGGCATCACCACCCTCACAGGGAGGAATTTTTTCCTAATGTTTTCCCAGGTGTGTTCGGCTGTCCCACCACAGTGGCCAACGTGGAGACGGTGTCGGTGGCCCCCACGATCTGCCGGCGCGGCGGCGCCTGGTTCGCCAGCTTCGGCCGGGAGCGGAATTCCGGCACCAAGCTCTTCAACATCTCGGGGCACGTCAACACGCCCTGCACGGTGGAGGAGGAGATGTCGGTGCCGCTGAAGGAGCTCATTGAGAAGCACGCCGGTGAGCGCCGTAGCTGAGCCGGGCTGGCTCAGGGCTGGAGTTGCCTGTCCTGACCTTCTTCTTTGCAGGAGGTGTCCGCGGGGGCTGGGACAATCTGCTGGCCGTCATCCCAGGCGGCTCCTCCACACCACTGCTGCCCAAGTCTGTGTGTGAGACAGTGCTGATGGACTTCGATTCCCTGGTGCAGGCGCAGAGCGGGCTGGGCACGGCCGCCGTCATCGTCATGGATAAATCGGTAAGGGATGGGGATCCCATGACTCCCCCAGCCACGGTGGGACCCTCGCTTTCCTCACCCTCCCTCTCTTCCCAGACCGACATCATCAAAGCCATCGCGCGCCTGATCGAGTTCTACAAGCACGAGAGCTGTGGGCAGTGCACCCCATGCCGGGAAGGTGAGCAGGGAGCTGAGGGTGAGGGGCTGTGGGGCGGGACTCTGCAGTCCCATCCCTGTTCCCCCTGTTCCCGCAGGCGTGGACTGGATGAACAAGGTGATGGCGCGGTTCGTGCGGGGCGACGCGCAGGCTGCCGAGATCGACGCGCTCTGGGAGATCAGCAAGCAGATCGAGGGACACACCATCTGTGCCCTGGGCGACGGCGCGGCCTGGCCCGTGCAGGTGAGGGGCCCCGAGCGCTGGGAGGGGCCAGCAGCCTTCCCCCACCCCGTTATTAACCAGCTCCCTGCTCCGTGCAGGGCCTCATCCGCCACTTCCGCCCCGAGCTGGAGGAGAGGATGCGGCGCTACAACGAGGCCAAGGCCCGAGCGGCGTCGGCATAAGGATTCACCACCACACCTCCCTTCTCCTGCTTGGAAGGGGTTTCTGGGGTGCTGGCAGCACTCAGAGGGTTCTCCAGAGGGTCCTCAATAAATGCTGCTGTGCTCTGAGGCTCTGCTGTGGACATAAAATGGTGGGAAGGGCCTGATGGGGCAGAGGACCTCTAGGTCCTGCTGTACCCGGAGCAGGAAATCTCCAGGGATTATGGGGTCACACAGCTGGGGCCTGAATACTCCAGAGGGGAGATCCTGGATTTACATGAGGCTGGGGGTGGGGCAGAGATGATGGCTGTAGGGTATTAACAGACACAGTCCCCTCCTTGGGAACCCCTCACTCCCTGTCCTCACTGCAGTGGCACCAGGACTCCTCCTCCTGTGCCGGTGCCAAGGGACAGTGTCCTGGCCACACTCCACAACTCGGAGCCCAGGGCAGTTCCAAACATGGCTTTTACTGAATCACAGTGTGCAACATCACTGCTGGGCTCAGAGCTGCTTCCCCCGTGCACGGGTGGAGAGCCCAGGCACAGGGACCCCAGAGCCGCCCCCTCCCCGCTCAGCCCGGGGCTTTCCGGGGAGGCACGTGGGTCTTCCTGCGGTAGTGGCCAGGCACCAGCAGCTCCAGGGTCAGCTCGGTGATGATGGCCGTGAGCCCCCACACCTTGTGGGGGCCGTTGAGGAACACGGGCAAGGTGTATCCGTAGCCGCTGGCCGTGCGGAAATGGGTGTAGCCCTGGTTCTCCTCGCGGAGCAGGTGAGCCAGGGGCAGGGTGAACACCTCCTCCACCTGTCAGCACAGACCACAGTGACTGGGAGCAGCTGCCATGGGAAGAGGAGCAGGCCTGGGGAGGAGTCACTCACCTCATCAGGGTTGGGGTTCAGTGTCAAGGCTTCCAGCGGCCCCAGGTTGGCCACGACAGGTGTCACGGTCATTCCCTGCTGGAAGGTGTGTCAGCAAGGGACACAGTGACACTCCCTCCCCAAAGTGCCTGGGCCTTGATCCCACCCTGCATCCAGTGCAGGCACCCACCATGCGTGTCACCCCCCACCAGTGCCACTGCCTTGTGTCTTGTCATCTTGAATCCCCAGAACTCTTGTCCCATGTCCCTGCTGACTTGTCCCTGTCACCTGTAACCCATCAGCTGTGTCCTTGTCACACAAAATCCACCACCCTTGTCCCTGCTGCCCTATCCCCATGACCCAGAATCCCCATCACCTATCACCTGTAACACGTATCACCTGTCCCTGTTCCCCTGAACCTGCCACACATGACCCTGTTACTTTGTCTTTGTCACCCATGACCCTGCTGACTTTTCCCTGTCATTCCAATCCTCTGCTGCCTGCAACCCCCCTCACCTGTGTTCCTGTCCCCCTGGACCCTGCACCCTGTCGCCCATCTCCCTGTTGCCTTGTCCCTGTCACCCAGAATGCTTGCTCTGTCACCTTTGTCCCTGCTGCTTTGTCTCTGGCAACTGAACCCCTTCTCTGTGTTCCTGCAGCCTTCTTCCGGTCACTCCTTGTTCCTTGTTCCTGTCACCTCTTGTTCCTGTCACCAAAACTCCTGTCATGTGTGCCCCTGTCACCCCAAACCTATCACACCAGAACCTTTGTCCCCGTCACTTCGAACCCGTCACCCATGACCCTGCCGCCTCCCCTGTGACCTTGAACCCATCCCCGTGTCCCTGTCGCCTGCCCTTTCGCTCTTATCCCCGCACGCCCTCGCCCCCGCGCCTCCAAGCCCCGCCGACCCCCGGTACCCGGTCGGGCAGCGTCCGAAGCTGTCCCCAGACGCTGGTGGCTGCCACCGCCACCCCCAGCTCCTCCCGCGTCTCCCGCAGAGCCGTGGCCACCGCGTCCCCGTCCGCCGGGTCCCGCCGCCCACCGGGGAAGCTGCGGGAGGGATCGCGGGGGGGTCAGGGCCGGCCCGGTCCCGGTGCCCGCTCCCCCCGCCGGTACCTGACGTCGCCGCTGTGGGGGCCGGCGAGGCGGCGGGAGCGGAGCGTGAAGAGCAGCGCGGGGCGGCCGCGCACCGAGCACAGCGGCACCAGCACCGCGGCCGCCGCCGCCGCGGCCCCCGCGCCCCGCCGCCAGCCGCGCCCGGCACCGCCGCTCGCTGTCGCCGCTCAGCACATCCCCGCCGTCCCCGGCACCGCCCGGGCCCGCCATGGCGCCGGGAGGAGCGGCGAGGGAGGAGGGACCGGGGAGGGACCGGGGAGGACCGGCACCGCCCCCCGCACCGAGCCCGCCCCCGCTCCCGCCGCGGCCCTTCTATCCTGGGGGTGCGGCAGCCTCCTCCGGAGTGGAACGGCCCCTGCCGGGTATGACAGCACCTGCCAGCTTGCCCGTGCTCTCGCCTGGCGTGCCACAGCCGCCACCAGGCGTGCAACCTTTTGGCAACAGCCCCTGCCAGGTGTGCGACCCACGTTCCACCTTCGCAATGTCCCTGCAGGTGTGCAAGTGCTGCTCCAGCCGTGCAACAGCCCCCACCAGGTGTGCAATAACTCCTGCCAGGTGTCTGACCTACCTTCCAGCTTTGCAACACCCTTCCTGCTCTGCCAGCTGTGCAAGTCCCGCTCCAGCTGTGCTATAACCCTCACCACGTGTGCAGCAGCCCTGCAGGTGTGCAATAACCCCCCTGGAGTGCGTCCCTCTTGCAGGTGTGTGACAGCCCCTGCCAGCTGTGTGACCCCACCCCCAGCTCTACACGCCCCCCTGGCTGTGCAAACCTCTGGCCAGGTGTGCAACGCTCACCTCTGCCCCCTCCACGGACCTTGCAAGGACCCTACCAGGTGTCCAACAACCCCTTCCAGGCATACATTCCCCCCACTTCTGACAGCCCCCACGTGCCACTGGCCCTCTGTGTCACCAGGTGCCAGGGGTTATCAGGGAATTTCCCCTGTGAAACAGCCTCAACAGTGTCCGAGGTTGGGAAAATGCTCCTGGATAAATCAGGGAATGCTGGTGACCGGCCAGCCCGTCTTCCCAGGAAACCCCCTATGGACAAAGACTCTCACACTTGCACCTTCAGCTCTCAGCAGGAAATGATTTTTAAAAAACTGTATAGAAATCATCACTCTCCATGATTCTTTGCTTCCAGAGCCCGGCACCGGCTCCACAATCCCATTCCCATCTCCGGAATCAGCGGAACCTCCGCTCCTCCCACACGTATCGCTTTCCTGCTGGAACCTTGCGGAAGAACAGGCTGTTCCCTCGGCTCATGTTGCCCTGGAAAGGGAAAATGACCATGGAGGGGTCACACAAGGTCCAGGATGGCCACAAGGTCCAGGGTGGCCTCTCCAAACTCCATGGAGCTCCTATCCAGCTCCTCTCCATGTCCCTGTGTATGCCAGTGCATCCCAGCTTCAGCACTTACCTCCCTGTGCAGCTGGCTCCAGCAATCCAGCCAGGAGGAGTAGGTGGGTGCATAGGGAAGGAGACCCCCAGCCAACCTGGGGAAGGGAGGAAAGACCCACAGGGAATGATTCCCACCTGGGAATGACCCATTCCCTTTGTGGCTCCGCACTAGGTTGAACCCCAGAATGAGCCTTTCCCACTTCAAGCAAGGAGGGATCAACCTTGTGGAACGCTGGAAGCACCTTTCCATCTGGGAATTTCGGGAAAGTAGTTCCAAGAGCCGATCCAGGACAGAGGGACACAGGTGTCAGTGGGATTAGGGACTCACCCGCAGTTGTTCACGGCCATCAGGTTGGAGACCAGGACGAAGGGGTAGGTCAGCATGCTAGCAAAGAACTGCAGGAAAAGTGGGGATCAGTGGGATGCTCCCTCTTCCCTCCACATGGGGAGAACCCCTGGGAGTTTCACCCCAGGGAGGGAGCCCACTCCTGCCACCTCCACAGGGTCACATGTGTCCTCCACGGAGCACCCATTGCCTGTCAGCTGATCTGGCTGATCCCAGCCTGGCCTCATCCCCACCCTGGTAGCCACAGGATTCTGGGAACACACCTCTCCCTAGGGAAAGGATCCACTTCCTGCCCGTGGCTTTACTCACCCCAGTGACCGCCTGGGAGTAGCTCTTCATCTCAGTCATGGTGGAGACCTGAGGGAGGAGCAAGAGCACCTGAATCCCCCCAAAATGGGGTCGCGGCTCCCAGAATAGCCCTGGAGCTGCCCCAGTCAGCTCCCAGCTCCCAGAGCAGAGCCTACCCCGTTCTCCAGCGCGTATGTGTTGATGAGGTAGGCCAGCATGTTGCACAGCCACAGGGAGAGGATGTCCCCGAGGAGCCGCGGGATGAGGCCGCTGCAAGGGAACAAACAGCAGGAACATCAGCTGAGGGTTGGGGTGTGACTGTGGAGAGAGCTGGGAACAGCTGGTTTGGGACAGGGGTGATGGGGGAGCCATCCCTGGGAGCAGGGAGGCTCAGGTGAGTGATCCAGAAGATCCCAAGAAGGCTCTGGGACCTTTCCACTGATGTCACCCCCGCCGTGCCCCTCCCTGCCTTCCCGGCACTCACGCGAAGAATCCCAGGATTCCCTCTTCCCGATAGATTGTGGTGAAGGCGCTTAGTGTCCCACTGGGATAGGGAGAAAGAGGAGGGATAAGGTCAGGAGGATCCCCAGATCCCGAGCCTCCCAGAGCACCCAGAGCCCCCAGGCCGTACCTGTACTTGGTCTCACGGCCGATGAACTGCACCATGCAGCGCAGGGTGATCACTGCAGGGACACGGGAGTGACACGGGAATGACACAGGAGTGACACGGGAGTGACACGAGTGACAGGAGGCACCTGGCACTGCGCCCCCCGGTCCCCTGGGGTGGGGGACACCTACCGTGGAAGGGGTGGGTGATGAGGGTGGCGGCGGAGCGGGCGACCATCTCCCGGGAGGTCTGGGAACAAAGGGAGCATCACCAGGAGGGGACAGGGATGTGACATCCCACTGCCTTCCTCCTCCTCCTCCCCCTCCTGCTCCTCACCTCCTTGAGCACCTGCTCCAGCGAGGACACCGGCTCCTTCTTGCTGGCTCCAGGCTGGAGGGAGAAGGAGGAGTCAGGAGGGAACAGCTGCCCAGAAAGGGGACGTTGTCCCCAGGGTGGCGGCAGAAGCTCCTGACCCACTGGAGTGCTCCAGGTGCAGGGCTGGGGGAGGAGGGAGAGAGGGAAGAGAGAAAGGAGGGAAGGAGAGGAGGAGAAGGAAAGGATGGAGAGAAACAAAAGGAAAAAGAAGGAGGGAAGGAATGGAGAAGGAAAAATGGAGAGAAGAACAGAATGAAGGAAAGAGGGGAGGAGAGAGAGAAGAGGAGGAGGGAAAGAAGAAGAGAAAGAAAGGAGAAGGGAGGAATAGAAGAACAGAGAAATGGAAAGAGGGAGAAAGGAGGAGACAGGAAGGGAAGGGAAGGGAAGGGAAGGGAAGGGAAGGGAAGGGAAGGGAAGGGAAGGGAAGGGAAGGGAAGGGAAGGAAGGGAAGGGAAGGGAAGGGAAGGGAAGGGAAGGGAAGGGAAGGGAAGGGAAGGGAAGGGAAGGGAAGGGAAGGGAAGGGAAGGGAAGGGAAGGGAAGGACCTCTGCACCTACCTCAGCCTGCTCGGCCTCCTGGTACCTCTGTGGAGCAAAGGGCAGGGTCATCGCAGGGCCAGCACTGCGCAGGGAGCCAGGGGGCCTCGGTGTCCCCCTGTCCCGGCGGCAGAACCCCCGGATCCCGCAGCGCCCCGGGCCCGGTGCCCCGCCCGTGCCGGTACCTGTAGCACTTTGCTGTGCACCACGGTGCCGATGGCGCTGGAGCACAGGCGGGGGGCGAGGCCTTTGAAGAGTCCCGCTCTCCCGTCCACCTTTACGATGTGCTTGGCTGGGGACAGCGGAGACCGTCAGCCCCGGGGGGACCCCACGGCGGTACCGGGACGTCGCCGGGGCGGCCCCACCGGGGCGGACTCACCGTAAGAGAAGAGGCCAGGCAGCTGGTATACCTGGCGGCCGAAGATGTTCCTCCCCAGCGTGGGCGGCAGCGGCTCGTAGCCTACCTGCAGCGGGAACGGGCAGGCTGTACCCCCGCGCGGCCGATACTGAGCCCGGTACCTCCTCTCAACCCCGCCATTCCCGCCCTTACCTGCACCAGCACCTTCACGTACATGAGCGGCTGCGAGAGCACGGTGAGCCCCGAGCCCAGCAGCACCTGCGAAGCCGCGTCCGCCATGGTGCCGCCCCGGCGTCACGGCACAGAAGGACACGGCCACGGCTGCCGCCGCTTCCGCTTCCGCCTCCCCGGTAGTTCCGGCGCCGCCGTGACGCGCTTCCGGCCGCTGGGGGCGCCCTGGTCGCGCAGCGGCTGCCACAGAAACGGCACCGCGGGGGTGTTGCCATGGCAACGCGGCCTGCGGGATTGAGGGCATCCATGGGGCCTGTGGGGTCACCATGGGGACAGCGTGGGGACAGGGCTGAGGAGACACTGGGGCGGCAGACTTAGCGACACCACATGCCTAGAGCCCAAGGTGACACCATGGTGGTAGGACTGAGGTGACACCAGGCAACAGAGGTGACACCCTGGTGGCAGGGCCCAAGGTAACACCACAGGCATAGGTGAACACCATGGTGGCTTGGTGTTGGGTGCCAGCAGGATTCTGGCCGGGCTTGGAGACAAGGGGACCCCTAAGGGGACATCACAATGAGAACAGGCACAGACATGGAGGAGGCAGCATCTTTACTGCCGAGCGCAGGCGCAGCAGCGTGAGGCCACTGCAGGGACAGTGAGGGGACGTGCCCTGTACCTGGGCCTGTGCCTGCCCTGCTGGCAGGATGGCCCCAGGATTGCTCCCATGGCTGGATCTCGGGAAGAGCCCCTGGTGGCACCACGGTGGCAGGGGCTCAGTGGTGGCTTGCAGTGTGTCACAGCGCTTGTGCCACTGTCCAGCTGATGCCTTTTCATGGTGGCATTGCAGCCATTCCCTGCTGCAGATACCCTGGGAAGGGCCACTCCAGAGTGGGCTCCAGGCACCTCTCCTGCGATGGCACAGGGGCCATTCCATGCTCCAGCTGCCCTGGGAAGGGTGACATTGGAGCTGGCTCCGGGCTTCTCTCCTGCACTGCCACCTCCACTGTGGACACCAGGAAGAACAGGATGCCTGCGGGTCCCAGCCTGGGGGGCAGAGAAGAAGGGTCAGACCCATTTGAGGGGTGGGACAGCACTGGGGACTAGTGTCCTTGCAGGACTGTCCTCTCAGGGCCTGGACGGACTGTGGTGGCTCCAGGCTCACCGGAATGCTGGTGCGGCTCCGGTTGGTTTGGCGCAGGCGGTTCCTTGCTCTCCGTCTCTGCAGTCGCTTCCTCCTGCGTGGCTCCATCTGTGCCGGGTAGTAAAGTGGCACTAGGACATCTGCACCCTCTGTCACCTTGTTCCAGCCTGGCTCTGTGTCCCTCCCACCTCAAGAGCGGTGGCACACGGGGACTCACCGGCCAGTCGGGGCTGTGGAAGTCACCTGGGATCTCGTCGGACACAGAGCTGTCGGAGCCACTGGTGCTGCAATGGGAAAGAACCATCTGCAGCCCTCAGTGGCACCATGGGGTGACATGAGGTGACAGGGATTGACATACCTGGACTCAAGCTCTGAGGGGGACACATCGCTCCAGCTGCCTCCAGGGCCTGACTCACGACCCATCTGCCGCTGCAGCAGCGCATCCACCTCCACCAGGCACTGCTGGAGCTGAGGGACAGTGCCAGTGTCACAGTGTCACCATGGTCCCACGGCACCAGGGCACCCTGGGCCAGGTGCAAGCCCACCTTGGCGGGTGCAGGGTCGCAGAAGTCGAGCAGGGTGTCACAGAGGAGGCGACCCAGTGACTCCAGGTCCTCTGTGCTAAAGTGGGATTTACTTCCACCTGGAGAGGATAGGGAAGAGGAAACAAGGGCATGTCCCCAACCCAGGACCACCCCCCAGCACTGTCCCCTTGGCTGTGGCAGCCCCTCACCCAGCGTGGAGCCACTGAAAGCCACCTCTAGGGTGTAGCTGTGAGAGACTCCCAGGCGCCACATGGAGACCCGGCCTGTCCGCTCTTTGCTCTTCTGCACCTGGAACTTGCAGCTGGAGAAAGAGAACTGGGGGGTCCCAGGGTCAGAGGGCTCCCAACCCCACAGGGACAGCTCGGAAGCAGCACAGTGGCTGCATTCCCGCTGTCACCACAACAGCTGGATCTGAGGCGTCCATGTCCCACCTTGTCAGGGGCGTTTTTGCTCAGCATCAGGGGGAACACGCGCTGGTGCAGCCGTGTCCTGGTGCTGTCCCCGCCAGCTTCGCAGCCGTACATGAAGACGTTGTTCTTCCGGCTGTGCCCATGGAAGTCGCAGTACAGCACCACCTCCTGCTCCGCCAGGACCCTACACACATCAGGATATGGCCACCAGCACTGCCACAGGAGTGGCCCCATCCTGCCAGCTCCCACACCCCCCTCACCTCTGCACCATGGCCCGCAGGTGCCACACACCAGGGAAGGAGCCAGGAAGCGCCATCCCGTAAACCCTGTTGGGATCCCGTCCCGCCAGGGAGCAGCGGGAGTTGCCCACCACCACCCCATCGGGATTGAGCATCGGCACCACCTTGAAGACGAAGAGGCGGCGCAGGAGCTGCGCATCCGCGTGGGTGCTGAGCAGGAAATCGAGGAATCCCCTCATGGCCCAGGAGCCGCCGCTCTCGCCAGGGTGCACACGGGCACTCGCCACCACCACCCGCTTGCCAGCTGTGCCGCCCGGGCCGGTGATGGTCAGCAGGTACACGCGGTTGCCGGCCAGGCTGCGGCACAGTGCCTGCACTGTGCAGTACTGGGAGCGCGCCGGGTCGGCCGCCAGCGCGCGCAGGTAGCGCTGCAGCTCTGAGTAGGTGTAGGGGTAGCAGGCGGCGAAGAAGCACGTGTCGCCGTCGTGCGGGAAGCGCACCGTCCAGCTGAGCCGGAACAGCGGCGGCTCCCCCGCACTGCCACGGCAGTAGCGGATGTCGGTCCCGACCCGGCGCCAGCCTATGCCGCGGCTCTGGGCATCCTGCTGGGAGTAGAGCAGGGGCCGCAAGCCCTGACCGTAGAGGCTCTTGGGCTTTGCCATGTTGGCGATGGTGAAGCGGTAGAGCGGCTCCTGCCGCGTGTTTTGGACACGGAAGTAGAACCACTGTGTGTGTTTGGCCGTGTACAGGTCCGGCCGCAGCATCAGCACATACTCGTAGGGACCTCTGTGTGGAGGGAAGGGCCGTGCTCCAGAACCAGGCCTGGCTCAAGAGGCCCCATGCCCCCTGGCCTCTCTTACACCTTGATGGCTTTCTGGAGGTTCCCACTCTCAAAGCGGGACTCGAAGAGCAGCGTGGTGTCCTGTGGACCCTCCAAGGGGGCTGCTGGTGAGGAGAGTGGCCCTGGGGCCCCCCCAACCCGAGCATGGGTAAAGCAGGAGCTTTGGAGCGCTGTGGGGAAGCAGGGACAGTGGTGGGGGTCTGGGGAGAGCGGAGGCACTCAGAGGTGCTGCCTGTGCTCCGTTACCTGGGCTGCAGTGGTAGACAATGGTGCCCTGCTCCTCACCAACGGTGTACATGGGCTGCTCTGGGCCCATAGGTGGGCAGAAGGGCTCTGGTTTGGGGGGGACCCACTCTGTAAGAGGGGAGGACACAGAGACAAAAGCCATACACACAACAGGGGTCTAGCACAGGGGTGAGGCAGGGGGACAGCTCGAGTATCCCCTCACCAATGTGCTCAATTGTCTCCTGGATGACTTCACACTCCACAGGCCAGCGGGGAGCAGGGAGGAAAAATGGAGCCTGTGGTTCTCCTGGAGACATCCAGGGCTTTGTTGAGAGAGCCAGCCTGCCCTGGTGGGGGGCCTGCTCCACCACCCTGGGGGCTGCAAGAGAGCTGGGACGGGCTGGGGTTCTCCAGTGTGGTTAGGGTAGGGGCATCCCCCAAAACCAAGGCAGGGACAGGCCCTCCCCCCACACTTGCTGTGCTGGGAGGACGCTGTGAAGGGCTGCAGAGTTTCACTCACGGTTTGGCTTGTGCCCAGGGCCTCGCTGCCAGCCAGAGCCAGTGTAGCCCATAGTGAATGCCTTGGGATGCTGCCTGGAGTGTTCCTCCAGGGATGTGGCAGTCTCTTCCCTGCCCGTCTTCTCGTCTTGGGGAAAAGAGCGCTGCAGCCAGGGGGCAGGAGGGGACACAGCCCGGGGCCAGGAGGGGACACCGCAGAGCAGCCAGGGCTCACCTCGGAAGTAGCCGTAGAAGCGCAGATGGGTGCGAATGAAGCTGTCATAGGGCTTCAGGACCTGTCCCCCACCAAACCCCCGCGGAGCCCCCTCCCCTCCCCGGGCAGCGCGGCGCCCCGCGGGCTCCATGGCTGTGAGAGCTCCGGGAGACCAGAACAGCAGTGGCAGTGCTGGGCTGGGCTGGCACATGGTTGCTGAGCTACAGGGAGGAACAGGGCGGTCCTGGAACAGAGCTGGGAAGGGAGCCAGAGGCATTTCACAGAATCCTTAAGGTTGGAAAAAGCAAACCTCTAGGATCATTGAGCCCAACGTGCGACCAATCCCCACCTTGTCACGCAGACCAGAGCACTGAGTGCCATGTCCAGTCATTCCTTGGACACCTCCAGGGCTGGGGACTCCACCATTCCTGAGCAGCCCTTTCCAATGCCTGACACCACTTTCTATGAAGAAGTTCCTCTGCATGTCCAACCTCAACTTCCCCTGGCAGAGCTTGAGGCTGTCCTGTCCCTTGTTCCCTGGCACCAGAGCCTGACACTCCCTGGCTGCACCCTCCTGTCAGGGAGTTGTGGAGAGCCAGAAGGTCCCATCTGTGCCTCCTTTTCTCCAGGCTGAGTCCCCTCAGCTCCTCCTGATGCTCCAGACCCTTCCCTCACTCCATTCCCTTCTTTGGACAGCCCCTCTCTTGCCATGAGGGCTCTAGGTCTGTCCCCAGGGCTGGAGGTACCCAGCAGTGCCAGAACACGGGACGAGCCTGTGGCCACAGCAAGGCTGGGACAGCCCAGGTGCCGTGGCCTTTTGCCCACCTGGGCTCAGGTTCAGCGGGTGTCACCAGCAGCCCCAGTGCCTTTCCCAGCTCTCCAGCCTCTTCCCCTAGCCTGGAGCATTCCACAGAATTTGTGTGACCCAAGGGTAGAACCTGGCACTTGGCCTTTACCCTCACACCTTTAGTATCATCAGCCCTTCAATCCAGCCCACCCAGTTTCCTCTGCAGAGCCTTCCTGCCCTCCACAATCCACACGCCCATCCAATTTGTAATCTTGTAACCTGTGGATTACAGGGGTCGGTCCTGCTCCCCATCCCATCTACCACCCACCCTCAGCAGCATCAATGAGATGGCACTTCCCAAACTGCTACAATTTATTGGACAATGGTCAAAGGAACTGTACATCTGTAAAAAAAACAAAACAAAACAAAAAAACCCAAGAGGTGGGCACGGCACTGCATGCCTCATGTGCTTGAGGCCGTTTTCCTCCGCTTCAGCCGTGAGCGCCAGTCCTCTGGCAGTGCCTCAAAGTTGGCGTTCCTCTCAGCCATGCCACTACAGGGATAAAGCGGGATGTCAGTGCCCAGCTAGCCCACTCATGGATCCCCCACCTTTACAAGGGACAAGGAAATGTCCTGGTGCCAACCCCTGGGGTCTGTACCTCATCAGCTGCTGCTGCTTCCACTCCTCAATGCGCCGCTGGGCTGTGGTCTCCCGGTCCTCCTCACTGGAGCTGGAATTTTCCTCCTCATCCAGCTCCCGCTGGATACTTTGCCACTTCTTCACCAGCGATGGCATCTTTGTCTTGCCCTTCTTGCTCTGTGCCACAAGAATAACAGTGGTTGAGTGCAGCTGGAAAGGGAGGAGGGAAGGAACGGTGTCCATGTGGGAGCACCATCCATCCTACCTTGTCCTTGCGCCCTTTCCTTGGCTTCTCCTTCTCTGGAGGCGGTGGCGCCTTGGGGGTGGGCGGTGGGGGTGTCTGTGGGGGCGGCGGCTGCTCGGCTGCAGTGCCCGTGGCCGGTGGGGCTCCCCGTGCTGGCACCGGCTGCGCAGTGGCCGTGCTGGCCAGGCTGACGGGCACGGCGCACTCCGAGTATCCCATCATGGAAGGCGCAGCAGGCCCCGTCACACCCAAGTAGCTGGACTGCAGCCCCAGCGCTGTGGGCTGAGGGCCAGTGTGGCCTGGAGCCATGCGGAGGTTGGGGCGTCCCTGGATCTCGTTCTGGAGGCGCTGGCGTGGCCTCAGGGAGGCCAAGGGCACCCCTGATGGCTGGTACTTGCCCGTGGCCATCAGGGGCTGGCTGTAGATGACGGGGCAGCTGCCAATGGTGGCCGTGCGCTGCATCAGCCCTGGGCTCATCTCCACTGCTTTCCTCTTCTGCGGCTTGGCCGAGAGCAGCGGGGCTGGGCTCGGATCAACAGCAGCCTGGAAGAGAGTGCCAAGGTCAGTGTTGAGCCAGGAGCACCATTACACACCCATTTCCCAGAGTCTCACACTCTGGAATCACTGGAGCCCTGGCTTCACTGCTCACCTGGCTGCCGCTGGCAGCGGGGCGCACCAGGGACTTCAGGGGAGCATCTTCCTCTGTTCCTGGGGCAGGCGGCTCCTCGCCCCCCTCATCTTCCATCTCCACTTCCTGGATCTCCCCATCTTCTCCAGGCGGTGGGGGTGGCGGTGGAGGGGGAGGGGGCGAGTCTGGGGGCGGAGGGGGTGGAGGCATTTCCAAAGGCAAGGGAGGTTGGAGAACGGGGACGGAGGACTGCAGCAGAGTCCAAAACGGAGTGAGCGGCATGAGAGATGTAGCAGGAACTTGGCCTGAGAAGGATTCTTTACAATGGGAGCCTGAAGAATACACATTGACACAGACTTGAATGCCCAGCTTGCAGTCTGTACCACCTGCTCCTCCACCTTGGAGGCACCACCACCGAGGACTGCCTGGCCCCCACCCCCTCCCTCTGGGGCCAGGACCCCTCTGCCAGCACGGTGTACCTGCGGGGCGCTCAGCGGGCCCCTCGGCGAGCTCTCCTTTGTCTTTGGGAGGTGGCTTTGGAGGACCGTCGGGTTTTCTGTCAACGGCGCTTTGCTGTCCCTCCTCTTCATCCTCCCCGTCGGGGAACTCCCATTGCGACTCTCCCGAGCGCTCGTTAACATAGAAATAGCGTCTATGCTCCCTAGATCACAAGAAAGAGAAGGAGGCTTCAGCTTCCCTTCTCCGCCCCCGACACTCCGAGGCGGGCCTGCCCACGACAGCAGTGCGCTCTCGCAGGGGAGACCCTCGTGCAGCAGGGCTGCCGCTCTCCCACACGCAACAAACAACTTTGAGGACAGAGGCAGGAGAGGCCCGAGCCGACTCGCTCAAAGCTATTTGCTATCGCTGGCTGCGGGAACATCGCCCTGAGCCCCCCGCTCCCAGGGAGGGGAGGGCCGGGAACGCTGGCGACGTCTTGCTAACATTGGGACTTTCAGCACGGCCTTGGCTGAAAGTCGCCCTCCGAGAAGAGGCACCGGGGAACAGCCCAATGGAGGGAAGCGGCTGCCCCCCTACCCCATGGTGCGCAGAGTTTTTTATGATACTCTTGGTGTCAAACACACAGTGAATGCTAGAGAGAGGGAGCAGATCTGGGAGCTGAAAAACAAAAGAGCAAAGATTTCAAACAAAGGAAAATTAATCAAGAAAGCCAAATAGACAAAGAAATGTTTGGGTCTGACCTGCTGGCAGGAGACAGAAATCTTGTTCTTCATTCCGTCGGTGAGTTGAAGTTTGTCCTTTGGAAGAGCTGTTGGTCAGAAGACTTGATCCAGAGATCCTGCAAAGTTCACAGAGCTCTCGCATGCGCGACCCCCCAGGCCCGCCCTCCACAGCGCTGGACACTCGCGAGAGGGACAACCAGCTCTGTCCGTCAGGGAATCGGCTCCGTTGCAAAGCACTGGGCACTCCGTTTGGATCCTCCAGTTTGGCGGCCGGCCCAAACTCTGCGAGTGCTGGACGTTTCTCTGCCTGCCCAGCACTAACAGAAGCCGCTCTCAGTCTGCCAGAGGGACGGCGCCAGCGTCGTCGGGTGGTTGATGGTCACAAATCATGTCTGAGATGTCAGAGATGAAAGGTGAGAAAGGAGGAGAGCGCGTACCTGTCCCAGTGGCAGGACCAGCCTTTAGGGGTGGCGTTTATTTCGTATTGTTTAAGCTGTTCGGCTGCGTCTTGGAGTTTGCGTTTGAGGTAGTTTCCATTGAGGGCACCTTCTCGCCAGTCTGCAATGCGGGTCTAGAGGGCAAGAACCGGGGGAAGCCGGTGAGGTGGGCTGCCAGCGGCCCCGGGGGGGACAGGACTCGAGGACTGGGAGGCTCCCTTCCGGCACGGGACGCGGGGGCCAGGAGGAAGAGACCCCGCCTCCGCACCAAGCCACGCTCTCCCCCCGCCGAGGAAGGGAGGGCCCTGCGCGGCGAGGTGCCATGAGGCTCACACAGCACCGGCACGAGTGACGGCGGATTGCATCCGATCCGCTCCGGAACACAGGGCCGGAGCGAGGGGCGAAGGCTCGGTTACCTCTGTCTGCAACAGCAACATGTGGAAGTTGGAGATAGATTGTCTGTTGATGCCCAGGAACTCCAATTTACTAGTCAGAGTATTTGCCAGCTCTCCAATCTGAAACTGCCAGGAGAAAGGGCAGAGTCAAGAGCTGCCCTCTGGGAGCAGCATCGGGCGGCTGTGGCCCTGCAGCTCTTGGGACCACCCACGGCCCCTCAGCCTGGAGGGACCGAGACGTGCCACCCTGGCCCTGTGTGCCTGTCACCCCCTCTGTGAAGTCCCGCTACATCCTGCACCCCAGGGACAGGGCAGTGTGGGTGGCTGGGTGACAGCTCCTCCACGGACTGCGCTTGACTCTGTGCAGAAGGACAGCACGAGCTCAGGTAGCCCCGGTACTTTGGAGTTACAGCACAACCATCGCCACAGCAGATATCTAACAATGTTTCTCAAATAAATGGGCCAGGATGTAATTCTAGGTTCTGTAAATAATTGCTTTCCAGAGGAACTAGCTCTGGAAAGCACCAGAAAGGCCTAACAGCTCTGGATTTACTCTAGAGCAGAGGCAGCAGCTACATCAAAACTCAGGTCAGCTCATGGCAAGCATGGCTACTCAACCCCAGCATCCCATGGGAGGGAAACCTCCAATGTGGGGACATGGGGATCCCTGCATCCATCCCCCTAACTGGAGGCACTGCATGGAAGCAGCCACAAGCCAGAAAGGAATCAGGAACAGGAATGTCTCCAAGTGGCATCACCACTGCTTTAAGAAGGGCTCTAAAAATATCTATTTTTAACTTGACTCCTCAGAAGAGACTTTGGAATGTCCACCAAAGCCACCAAGGAAGCATCTGTCTCCAGAGAGAAGATGAGCCAGACAAGCAAGCCCTAGAGAAGACCAAGGCAGGCATATGAATTCCCATGGTAATGTGGCTCTGGAGAAGCCAGGGAACATCCTGGAGTAGAGGGTGACTTGGGAGCGGTGGCCCCGGCGCAGCTCCTGTAACCAGAGAGATCCCAACCCAATGAGAAAACAGTACTGGTTACCCAGGGAGCTGGCATTCCTCCAACAGCTCTAAGGGAATCCTGCATGGAAAAGTACCACATGGTCCATCACACTGCCCACTGGGACTGGAAGGAGGGGGGACAGCAGTGAGGACCAGCGAGTCCAGCCCTGCTACAGGCTTTTATTCTTTCTATTTAAGTAAATTAATTTAAAAATCAGGTCTCAAATGGATGCTGCACTGAGGGAGGCTCAGTTTTAGTCTGGGAATGTCACATCTCAAAATCCTTTAAGGAGTTGTTTTATGGGAGAGATGTGGGATTTTTCACAAGGACAAAACGACCTTTCCTTTCACACCAGAAAAAATTATTAAAGTGGTGGGAAATGAGGACAGGGATGGGCGACTCTCACTGCAGGTTCCACCCAGGCTCCACCATGAGCCGGGCAATTCCCCATCTGCCATAGGGAGGGGACAGCATTTCCCAATGTCACAGAATCACTCCAGAGACAAATTTTATGCTGCAGGAGATCTCAGGGTAACAAGTGACATGGGGACTAAATGACAAACGGGAAAGATCTCCCCTGCGGCTCTGTCATACTGCCCTAGAGCCTGGAGCTCTGCAACAGATCATGGAATTGATCCAGTGCAGCCAAAGGAGCAAACCAAGGCTCAGAGAAGAGCTATCAGCAGGATGCTGCAGAAATCCCCAGGGCTTCCCCAGCTTGCATCTAAAAGTAATGCCGGGCGAAGGGCAGAGCGGTACCGTCAGCCTCAAGAAACGGAGAGATTACGGACGAGGAGTCTTCAGCCTGGAAACGGGACGACTGACCGGGCCAGAGACTGGAATATTGTTATTGGTGAAAACAAAGTCAAGATCAAACTGGTTGTTCTGTGCCACAACAACACCCAGGGCCCAGTCTTTGCCCCCCCGCACCCTCCTTTCATTCAAGCTTTTGCTGCTGAATCCTACTGGACACAGGATATTGTCCCAGCCCTGCACAGCCCTTCCTTCACAAGCTGCTCCCGCAGCCACACTGGGATCTGAGCTTTAAAAGCTTCAGGTGGGCCAAATCCAGAGCCCAAAGCTCTGGCGTTCCCAGGGAAGGGCTGAGGGAACCAGTGTGTCCCTTGTTCCTGCTGGCAGCTGGAGAACATCACATCCCTTATCTCAAGGACACACACCTCTGCCTCTCCATACCTTGAGATCCTGCTCCTCCTCTTCCATTTTTGGAGCCCCTTGTGATTTGGCTTTTTCCTGGGGCTCCTCAGATTCTGCCTCTTTGTCTGAGCTTGGATCAGTTGCTTCCGTGCTCGGGGCTGCAGGAGAAGGAAGGACAGGTCAGTCCTTGTCTCATCACCACCCTGGCAGTGCCAGCAGCTGGCTGGACACTGTCTGGAGCCAAAGCCAATGTGGGCAACAGTAGGGAAAGAGCTAGGACCCACCAGAGCCAGTGACAAGACCCTGAAATTAAAAAGGACAGATGGTCACTGCTCTGTGTTTTGGTGGTGGAGATCCTTTGAGAAAGATAACATGGGAAGGGGAAGGCTGGAGCTGCTACAGTGCAAAGTAGCAATGAGGCGAGGCCTGGAATATTGGGTATCACAGAAGCAGGCAGAGACTAACCCCCAAAATCTGTCATTTTAATAATCTGTTAATAACAGGTACTAGATAATCTGTAAGTTAATTATGAAAGACTGAAAACATCCCAAAAGCTGCCAATACCAGAAGGTTTTGCCTTCAGATGATCAATTCACTGTAAAAGCAATCAATTCCAAAGAGGGAAGTTTGTGACAAAGTCCCACAGGCCTCTGGGGAAAGAAACCCCAATTCTCAGCATGTCCTGGCGCTAGAAGGCAGGACACTTCCCTAAAGCACCCTCCAGCAGCAAGGTGCTCAATTTAAACTGGTTATTTTGGAGTGACAACTTATTGTTCCCCAGGTTAAGGTGGAATCTAGAGCTGCTAGGAAGAGCTGGCTTCAGGGTTATTTGGAAAGCCCTCGGGCAAAGCTATTCATTTTCTTATGCAAAAATGGCATCACTGACTTAATGCCAGTTGTCACCCAGCTCATGCCCCTGCCTGAAGCAGAGGTGCCTCAGCCACAAGAGCCTTGAGATGGGGCAGGCACCAACTCCCACTCCAGCAGGACACAGCCTGCTGCAGGCACTTTTGTATCAGTCTTTCCTTGCAAAAGCAGTTTCATTCAGCTTTCTGTGCCACAGCCACACAAATCTTGTACTGGGAAGGGACTGGCACATCCAGAGAAAAGGAGACTTGGGGGGACCTTCGTGCTCCCCACAGTGCCCTGAGAGGAGGGTGGAGTCAGGCTCTGCTCCCAGGGAACAAGAGACAGGACAAAAAAACAGCCTTAAGTTGTCCCAGGGCTGCCCCTGGATATTGGGGAAAACTTAATTCAAAGAGCTGTCTGGCCCTTGCAGCCTTGTGGTAAAGTCTCCATCCCTGGGGGAATTTAAAAGCCATGTGGATGTGGCACTTGGGGACATGGGTTAGTGGTGGCCTTGGCAATGCTGGGGGAACAGCTGGACTCCCATGACCCCCAGAGGGCATTTTCAACTTTAAAAGCTCCACAATTCTACAGTCTGGGAGTCCCAGAGCTGGACAGCACAGAGTGTTCCTTAAAATGCTACAGCTGGTGCATTTTGGGAAGCACAGCTCTGGGGGATCCAACAGAAACATGAGGGGTAGTTGTGTATGACTGATATATCCACACACACCCTGAGCTGAACCAGCCCCACAGAAACAGGGGCTGCCTTGCCACAAGGGCTGGAGTTACATTCCCTACACACTGAGTGTGGGGCCCTGGAGTGGCTCCAGGGACACTTCAGCTGTCTGGAATTTGGTACCAGGCAGCTCAAAAACTGAACTTTAGAAGCAAAAAGTGACAGTTCCCAGGGTGCTGCACACTGGATTAGTCATGTTGGGAAGAATGGGAAGGCAATGGGATGTGAGGCAGCTATCTGTGTCCCTTCTCCCAGGGAACCCTAAATATGGTGTTCTTCTCCTTATGTGGGTAATGAGGATATGGAACCTGTGGCAGAGGAGCAGCTTACCTCAGCGAGGCCGAGCTGTGATACAGCCACCCCTCAGCCTGTCCCCACCTGGCACACGTACCTCATGGCCCTTCCCACTCTGCTCTGTGGGTCTTCAGACCCCTTGTTCCTCCCTCCAAAGGAAGCCTTTCCAATTACCTGCTTCTCCTGCTTCTGGGCTCTCCTGGCCCATTTTGCTGGAGCTTCGGCTGGCGGACTCTGGGCTGGCGGCTCCCACAAACAGTTTCCACTTCCCTCGCTTGGAGGCCAGTCTGCGGGACGCATCCTGTGAGGCCGACTGGCTCCCGTCGGAGAGCGGGCTGGAGCCTGACACGCTGCCGTCGCCTTCCTCCAAGGCACGCAGCTCTGCCTGCCGAGGCACCACATCCCCATTTATTCCCAGCAACGCTGTGCCTGCGTGTGTGGCTCTCTTTCTGGGACAAACATCACCCCTTACCTTCTTCCTCTCCAGCACCATCTCCAGCTCGAGTGTGTCCTGCTCCTCCTCCTCCTCTGCGCTCTCCCCCGACTGCACCACACTGCACAGATCCTCCTGCCCCGTGTCCTCCAGGGGGTCCCTGCTGGGCTCTGGCTCTTCTGGGGCAGCCGGCACCTCTTCCACTTTTGCCTCCTCTTCCAGAGGTGGCTCAACCTCCTCTTTGCAGATCACTTTCCTCCTCCAGCGCTCCTCTTCCTCCTTCACCACGTCAGGCAGGAGTGGGGCCAGGAGGGCCGCAGCCACTCCCTTCCTCTCTTCCTCACTGTTGGAGAGAGCCTGCACTCCTTCATTCACTTCCTGTGGGATGAGCTCTGCGTGATTTTTCTGGCATCTGCCTGGGAAAGAGCCAATGCTTCCAGGCCCTTCCTAGGGTTGTGGATGGAACAGAGCATCCCAGCTCCTTTCAACGAGGCCTGCAAGCCCCCCAGCAGCCAGAACCCACATGACTGACCTTCTTCACCTCCCGCTTGCTGAGGCCGGTCCCACGGCCAGCACTGCCCGGGGTCCCCTTCTCCTGAGGGAACGGCTCCGTAGCTGCCATGAAGCTGCCATTGGTGCCTGCCACGGTGCTGCTGAGGAAGAGGAGAGGGAATGAAGGGTGGGATTGGGGCAACATCCCACAGGGCAACATCCTGGAGGTCCTGCCCACCTGTGCTGGTAATGCTGCAGGCCCTGGACCTGCGTTGCCAAGTACTGCGGCAGCTCCCAGGTCACCTCGTTGCTCTGGGTGTTCCAATAGTAGTAGCAGCCAGTGTTCTCATCCCACACTTCCTGCCAGTCGCCCATCTCCAGCTCTCCCACTGTCAAGGGGACAAGGACAGCCTGTTACTCCCCTGTCCCCAGTGACAGCTGTTTGTCAGCATCCCCTCTGGAGAGAGGAATAGCGCTCACCTCCGGCCAGCGAGCACTGGGTGTCATACTGCCACTCGGGGGCCGGTGCCGAGCCTGTGCCATTGGCTGTGCCTGATGATGTGCCCGAATCCTTTGGCTCCGGGCGGGGAGGCGTGGGGGGTGGCACAGAGGAGGAGGAGGAAGAGGAGGCAGTGGTATGCTCAGCAGGCTGTGGAGGGGCTGTGATGGCATCGATCTCCTGTAAAAACAGCATCCCACCATGAGCTTCAAATCCCAAACCAAATCAAAGAACTAACTGGATGAGGACAATGTCTTGGACCATGAACCTCCCCTCCTCCCATCACCCCTTCCTTCCTTTGTCCTCGCCAGAGCGGCACTCACAGCAAGGAAGTTTGCCAGGGTGCTGTCGATGTCAGCAGAATTGCTGCCGTTGGCATCTGTGGAACGGGCCTGCTTCTCCAGGGTCTCACCCTCCTCATCATCGCTGTCAGCATAGGCACCCAGCAGGCACAAACCTCCTAGAGAAAGGGAGAGTGAATCCTCAGAGGAATCCTCCTGCTGCCACAGGGCACTGCATCCCACCCCCACCCTCCACTCCAGGTGCCACTGTCATCCCAGGAGGAACAGCCCCTGTCCAAGTGCCAGGGACAGCCTGGGGGAAATCAGTAATAAAATGCATTTAAGAATGAGCAATCGCCTCTTGGGAAATAACAGCACGATTAAAATAATTAAAACAGAAACAAGTCCAGCCCCAAAATGAATTATTTAGGAAAGGGTTAACTCTTTTCCCTTAAAAATAATAGTTAAACGTGGGTAATTACCCCGTGTTAAAAATAGGGGCTTATGGAGATGGGAACAAACACAGTGCCATAAAAAACCCTATGTTTACCACAAAACCCACCACACTTAGAACAAAAAACCCACACTCAGCACCTCCAAAAACTATTTGGAACCTCACGGCCTCGCACTTTTAGGACCAAAACCCCATATATACGACCAAAAAAAATCACACAAAGGACCAAACTCATACATTTAGGACCCACAAGCCTCCACACCCAGTATTAAAAAAGGCTAAACTTAGGACAAAAGTACACTTTTAGGACCCCCCACATTTTGAACTTACAAAAATTCGTGCTTCGGACCCAAAAAATGACATCTGAGAATAAACCCCCCCACCTCGAAAATTTAAGACAAAAAGCCCCTTTTATAACCAGAACGGCAACATTTTTTTTGGTCATTATTGTGCATCCGTGGCCGCAAGCACGCCTAAATCCTGAAATTTTCCCCCTAGTTTTTTAGGAGAGGATGCAATCGCGTGTCTCAGCCCATAGCTGCCTTACCTGTGGCCTTGACCGCGGCGGGAGCGGGAGGCGGCGGATTGGGCGGGTTGCGGGGCGGCTCCGCCACCGTCTCGGGCTCATCTGCGGGGCAGAAGCGTCAATTACGGGGTGCTCGTGCTGGGACGATCGCGGGGCAGGGCGGATCGGGACCCCCCCGGTACCGCCAGGCCGCGCTAGGCCGCACCAGGCCGCGCCCCGCCAACAAAGCGCCCCCGCTCCCACCCGCCTCCTTCGCCTTACCCGGTTCGGAGCCCGAGTCGCCCCCCTCGCCCACGGGTCCCGCCGCCTCGTCGCGGCGCGGCGCGGGCGGGGAGAGCTGCAGGATGGGCCGGCGCCCGGGCGCGGCCCGCGCCTTCTTCCCCATGGCGGCGGCGGCGGCTGCGCCTCAGGGCTGGGGCCGCGCGCCGCGCGCAGGGGCGGGCTGCTGACGTCACCAAAGGGGGCGCGGCCTCCGCAAAACGCGCGCGCTCCCTATGGATGGGGACGAGCCAGAGGACGAGGGGCTCTGTCCTGCCTCATAACACGGTCCTGCCCCTTGATCCTAGAGCCCCACCTTATCCCAGAGCCCTGTGCTGCCATGCTATTCTATAGCACAATCCTACAATACTTCCTGGGGGCTATAGCCCCTTATTACCCTATATATATCCCCTTCCCTTGATCCTCCCTTGAGTTATATCCACTGGGGATATAGCTCCATCCTTCCCCAGGGCCCTACAGCTCCATCCTACCCTATATCCCAGCCCTAGGGCAAGGGTGGTATGGGGATGATCCCTGGAAAGGAACACCACAGTCCCCGCTTTTCCCACCACATCCTTATGCACACCTCAAATAACACTTCCATTTTATTAAAGTTGATCCAAAAACATACCAATAAATAAAATAAATTCCCAACAGTTCCATGTCTGGAGGAGGCAGGTATCAAGGGAGTGTCACACACCCCAGCTCTGTTGCTCACCCACTGCCCACAAAAGGGACAATGAGGGGACACACCCATTGACACTCCACCTCCCTGAACCGGATCCTTATGGAAAAACAATGGGCAAAACCAGCACCACGGGCTGGAAGGGTGATGCTCCTGGGGATGTCACCTGGACTAGGGCTGGCAGTACAGGCGCTCCATGGTGGCCACGCTGACCTTCTGCTGGTAGTACTCCATCCTGTCGTTCAGCTTCTCGTAGAGCTGGGAGAGGCAGGAGTCACGAGGGATCCCACGCTGTCCCACCACCCATCCCACCCCATCCCCCCATCCCGGTGTTCGGGAGCTGGGTACCCACCACGACGCTGTTCTCGCTGGCGCTGCTCTCCCGCAGTGCCTGCAGCAGCTGGTCAATGGCAGTGTAGGGAAGCCACATGGTGGGGGACGCTGGGGACAGAGGCACCTGGAACGGACAGGAACCCTCACATCATGTTCCCCAAGGAACATCCTGCCACGTCCCAACAGCGGGTGAGCTCACCTCGATCCCAAAATACTGGTGCCCTTTGCCCAGCACAGCATCCACATACTCCAGGACCAAATCCACAGCCTCCTCCAGCAGATCGTAGTTCAGGTACAGGCGCAGCAGCTCGGCAGCATCCACTTCCTGCCAGAAAGAGGGAAACTCAGCCAGGCAATGTGACCAGGACTGGGACCACGCTAAGAGAACCTGCTCTGAGTCTTGGTACTGGGCACGGAGCACTTGGCAGGTGTCCGTTGGAATGAAGGTGATTGGGCAGCTCTGGGACAGCTGGAGTTTCAGGGTTTTTGGGGACAGCTGTCTCCCTGTTCTCACCTTGTAGCTGTTAATGAGCCAGTTGGGCAGAGGTATCCCGTGTGCCAGGAGCTTGTTGATGACGCAGCGATGGTACAGGCTGTTCTGGGATGGGTAACGCTCCAAGTAAGATGACAGCAGCCTCCAGGCTTCATCTGTGGCACTGCGAGGAAACAATTCCCCGTGGAACACATGCCAGCAGCTCCTGCCCCATCTGTGAGGCCAAGGTTGCTCCAGGTGATGTGGGGACAGGGTGGAAACACCACTCTCCCCTCATGCTGTGCCCACAGCTCTGGCCTTAGAGGTTTTAAGGACTCATGACCCCCTGGATTCACACTCTGGATCCTGTCTCCAGATCCTCCTCTCAAGCTGTGGAGATAAACCTACCTGGACTCCTTGGTGGTGACTAGGGCTGAGAGTTGGTTGGCTGCCAGCCAGTCCCAGGCTTTTGCCTGTGCCACCTCCCCTCCCAGCTGGAGCTTGATGCACCTGCATGATCAAAAGCCATCAGAAGGTGAGTCCCTCCAGAGCCCAGCCCCTTCCCACAGGCATGAAAGGCACCCCTTGCAGGACCATTCCCAATGAACAAGCCAGCTGGACTGGCAGGGAAAGAAGGCTCTTGGGCAAGTTCCAAGCCCAAGTCCCTGCATGCCCTCAGCCCTGCATCCTCTGAGGTGGGAGGGCACCCAGACGTACTTGAAGGTCAGGCCCTCAAAGATGGGCGTCAAGGGCAGCTTGAAGGTTTGGCACAGGGTGATGGCTGAGTCAAAGAGCCCGGCCCGGACCAGCAGGGACACCGTTTCCTCAGGTGTGGAGTTGCCTGAAGGGGAGGAAGAGCAGGTAAAGCCTCCCCGAGTAACACCCCAGGGCTCACCAGGGCCTCGCCCTGTGTTGAGAGGTGTGGCAGCAGGGCACCAACAGCCTCGAACACCCACAGCAGTACTCCTCAATCCGTGGCTGGAGGCTCTCCTGGCCTCTGGAGCATTCCGTGAGCCCAGGAGCTATCCCTGAAGGGACTGGACAGAGCAGCTGTGACCCACAGAGCTGTGTCCTGATGGGGCACAGGCTGAAGAGGAACTGGAGAGGGACACAGCAATACATGATAGGCAAATGCTGCTGCTGTTAAGAATCATTGTTAACAATTGCTAAGGTTGGAAAAATATCCCCAAGATCATTGAGGTTAGGGAGGGGACAAGCCTCATCACAGGTCTGTTTCCAAGCAAACAATGCATCAGCTCTGCCAGCACAGAAACTGTGGCACTCGGCTCCCTGCGTCACCACTCTGCCCTCAAAGCAGCTGTTCCATCCTTTCCCTGCAATCCTGTGCTGGGAAGTCACCTCCTCCTGACATTTTGAGGGGAAGAGGTGGACATGTTGTGTAACTTGTACCAGAGATACAAAAAGACTCTGGGTGGGAGAGCTATACCTTCCTGCTCCCCAGAAAGGAACAACTTTCACAACTTTTTAACACCATTCCATGAAGCAGGATTGTCCAGGAGAATAAATTATTCATCAATTAAAAAGGTTGGATTTGATGATCTTGGAGGTCTTTTCCAACTGTAATAATTCTATGTTTCCATGATTTCCAAAATGCCTTTTTTTTGTCCCAACTTGGCTCAGCCCACCACGCACTGCAGACCACCAGAGCTTGAAAAAGTCAAAAAAAGGTGGAAGACTGATTCTCCTGATGTGCATCTCAGAACCTGCTGAAGTCAATGGCTGGATTTCATGGCAGAGATGGGATCTGATGGTCCCTGGCAGATGTGGATTTGCCTCTGGGACAGGACAGAGTGGCTGAACCCCCCTCACCTGCCACAGCTGCTGCTGACACGTCGCGTTCCACCAGGGTCAGCCGGATCCGCGCCAGCAGACATTCCCTCTCCAAATCCTCCAGCTCCAGGATCTCAATCTGGCGAGTGGCTGGAACACATGGATACTGGGCTCTCAGCACTTCAAAAAGGGCATTTTGGGCACTGTGCAGAATGTAATCGAATCACGGAATGGTCTGGGCTGGAACGGACCTTAAAACTCATCCACTTCCATGGGCAGGAACACCTTCCATTATCCCAGGCTGCTCCAAGCAGCGAAACCTGGCCTTGGACACTGCCAGGGATGGGGCAGCCACAGCTTCTCTGGGCAACCTGTGCCAGGGTCTTACCATCCTCACAGGGAAGAATTTCTTCCCAACATTCTATCTAGTCCCACCCTCTGTCAGTGCGAAGCCATTCCCCCTTGCCCTGGTACTCCATGCCTTGTCCAAAACTCCTCTCCAGCTCTCTTGGAGCTCTTTAGGCACTGAAGAGCCTCTGAGATCCTCCAGGAGCCCTTGTAAAAACATCTCTACATCCCTCTGCCATCCTAAAAGGATTTGTACCCCCAAAAGCACAAAAGGAATGACCAGGATTTGCTGACTCTTCTCTGTTCCCTTGACTGTGCTTATGTCCTTGATACCATCCTCCTGCTCCTCCTCCTCCAGATGTTAGATAATATTTGGGAACAGCTGCTGCTTTGCCTGCCAGGCACACGCCACCAAAAAAAAAAAAAAAAAAAAAAAGCCCAAACTAAAAAAACTCTCTTCAGAAAAAGCAGGTTTAAAAATACCTGACCTTAAATTTTCCTCCTGGAACACTGAGGATAACCTGATCCCACATCCTGGGCTGTGATAGAAACAGGCAGAGCTTATTCCTGAAAGGATTTCCAAGGGCATCAACAGCCTTGAACAACTAGAAATTGCCTCAAAAAGCTGGTTTTGTTTTAAATTACAAGTTTCTTCCACTGAAAAAAAGTGCTGTCAAGGCATCAAGCTATTAGGAGCTTGGGAAACAGCTGTTCCCTTGGGGAAACTGCTGTACTCCTTGGGGAACAGTGGCTGTGTGTTGCAACTGGGAGACACCGGGAGAATTAATGACCTTAAAATACCACGAATTATTGATGTGGTGGAGGCTGGAGTTGCCCTGAGTCATCTCCCAGCTCACATGGGAGCTGCAGGGAGGCTGTGGAAACTCCAGAGACATGAGAAGGACCAGGACTGGGCACTTACTGGGAACAGCCATGCATTCTCCATCGTGGCTCCTCTTCGGGGATGCTCCTGGGCGCTCGTACTTGGAGGAAAAAGCAGAAAGAGGATTTATACCCACCTGGTTTGTGAAGGATATATCACTGATAGGATAAATCCCAATAGGACCTCTCCATTTCAAGCCTTGATTTGGACCAGGGAAGCTGTGCAGTCCCTTGGGAACTCAGGTTACTTTATTCCTGGCTATCAGGAACATCAGGATCAGATGACCAGGCTGTAGCCACCACCTCCCTGAGTCCTGACTGGGATTTGAAACACAACCCCTGTTACATTAACTCTCTTCTGGACTGGTATTCCAGCTGCTCACACTGCCCAAAACATCTGCTGTCTTCAACACAAGGTGATATACTCCTGTATCTATCCATCAGCCCATTCACAAAAGTTACCCTGCTTCACCCCTGCCCTAAAAAGAGGGAACGGCACGAGGATCATGGAGAAGGTCGATGAGCAGGGCAAGACAGTTGGCCACGAGCAGCAGATTAAGAACTCCAATGTCTCTGCTCCCATCAGAAAGGGTTTTGGAAACTCCTTTTCAGGAAGCTCAGCATTCTTACCACAGCTCCAGAGGCTGGCTGCACTATCCAGGCGTATTCCGGGCGGATCAACCGCAGGCAGTTAATGGCAGCCAGGAAACAATTTCCCTGTTTCTGGAGCCCTCGGAGCGTCCGCACCTCCCTGCCCAGCCGCATGCCGTACTCAAACATCACTGTTCCAGCTGAGAACAGGCAAAAGTGCATCAGCCTGGAGAGGCCTCACACCTGGCAGAGGCAGGGAAAGGGTGTCCCAGGAGGGTGGGCAGCTACAAGGCACCATCCCAAGCTTTACCTTTCCGGTAATTGTGCCGGTACACGTGGAAGGCGTAGAGCAGCTCGTAGTAGTTGTGAGTCATCAGATCCACGGCCCGAGCGTGGGACTCGATGATCCCAACAACCTGCAGCACACAGAGGCTCCAGTGGGTCCATAATCCCTTTGAAGGGAGGGTTGTGCCCCCTCAAGCCATGATCTAAGCACAGGATTACCTCATTGTGCAGGTTCACGTAAGGGAATTCCACCAGGTCCTGGAGCTGGGACCGCTCGCAGAGAACCACCACTAGCTGGCGTAGGCAGTCCAGCTGCCTGTAGAGGGAAGCACAACCCTTTGGAGGAGCAGAAATAAACCCAGGAGCAGGAACAAACCCAGGATCTAAGCCACAAACAACCGCTTCGTGACAAGCTCCTTCTTCCGGATCAGCTCTGCAGGTTTTTTCCTGGCTTAGAACCAACTTAAACCTTTCCAAACTGAAAACTCAATACTAAGTCTTGTCTTTACTAAACAAAATCAACTTGGCTCCTACAGCTTTTAAACACAGAATGCTACACATGTTCCTTCAGTTTCTTCCCTGTTTTTTTCCTCCCATTTTCCTCTTTTGAGAGGGTGCCAATCCCAGGTGTCCTTCAGATGAACATCCAAAAACGAACTCTCATTTTTAAACCCACTCTACACATTAACTTAACACAGCAGTCATGTCCTCCCCTAAAGTGTCATTTTCCTTTCCGTTTCATGGAAAAATGGGACCATGGACCTCCAACAAAGGCATAAGCCTGTCACCTACCTGCCTGGATCTGGGTTTTGTGTTAAGGCTACGTAGGCTTCGCTATTGTGCCCCAAATCCAAGTGATGTTTGAAGATGCAAGTCCTCAAAGTAGCCTGAAAACAGCACAAATCAAGTTATTAAACCAGCAATGAATTCCTGTGGATGAGGTTCCTGAAGAAACAGTGGCTGCACCTGGCTTCTCCAGTCATCTGCTGATTCCATGATGGCCAGGGTGGCCAGCTCGATGACCAGCTCTGGCAAACCCAGCATCTCCAACAACCGAAGGACCTGGGGGAGGAGAATAGTCCACTAAAGAGCTGGCAGGAGAGTTTTTTGTTGGGTTTTTTTAGGAGCTGTTTCGGCCTTTAAAGATTTTTAAGGGATTCAACTTTAAAAGGGAATATTTGCATAAATCGCAGGGATCTGGACGAAATCCCAGCACAACAGGACCAGGTTGTGGCTTCTCTGGAGGAACCACCTCTCTTCATGAAGGATTTTTGAAGCATTTCAGCATTAATGATTAGTTTTCTGCATTCTAAATCCAGGGAATCCCTCCCCAAGAGCCCAGCTCCAGGCTTGCAGCCTACCAGAACCACAGCATTATGCAGAAGAAAGATCCTATCTCAATTTAAACCCGTTCATTTTAATTTGCCTCAGAGCTTAGTAACCTTCGCCTTAGGCAGCATCTTACATCGAGCCTGGACATGTCTGGCTTCTGCTTCCAACAGCTGGATCTCATCCTGCCTTTTTCTGCTTGATAACAAAGTCCTTAGCTATTAAGAAACCAATAGGTGGAAAGTACCTAAATTTCACATACTCAGCTTGTCATTACCCCCAAAGTAAAGAAAGCACAGATGTTTCACATTCCAAAAGCTGAGGCTCAAGTCACTTCTCCCAAAGCCAGGGATTGAGTAGGAATTCCCTCTCGAGTGTGGAAGGACTTGGTGCCAGTTTACCTGCTCAGGATCATACCTTGTTGTAATACTGCAGGCGTGGTGTGGAGACCAACTCGCCCTCCTCGGGCTGGATCAGCCTGTCCAGGAACTCCTCTCTTCCCACCTCAGAAGCAGCTTGGCAGAAGCAATCCAAAGCCTGGAAGCACACCTGGAATCAGCTCACTGTCCCCTCAGGTGACTGATCCACCTGCTGCACAGGTGAGGAGACAATACTGCCTGTCCCAAGCTCGTGAGATCTTCATAAGAGGAGATTGCACCACACTGCTCCCATCCCATCCTTTCCCAAAGGAGGCAGAGCCTAGGAAGGATGTTTCCTGTGCACCTCCTCCCTCCCAAGGGAAAAGGTCCCAGGCCCCAGGAAGGAGATGAGGGAAGGCATCACCTTGTGCCCTTCACCCATGACAAGGTAGCACCTGCCCATCATGAAGCAGCAGGAGCCCATGTTCACGTGGCACCACGGCTGCAGCAATCGGATGTATTCCTAAGGGAGAGAAGGAATGGGAGTTTGGATTCAGGTCAGTGCTCGCTTGTGATTAGCAGGCACCCAGGACCAGCAAGTTTTTGGTGGCCCCTTTAGCTACTGTGTTCAGACAAATCCTGTTTCTCCAGCTCTAGGGCTGGTCTTTCCAGCTCCAAAGTCCCCTGGATGCACTGATCATGAAATCCTGGAATGGTCTGGGTTGGAAGGGACCCCTTAAGCCCATCCAGACCGAAGGCCGTGAAAGGCAAGGACACCTTCCACTAGACCAGATTGCTCCAAGCCCCATACAGCCTGGTCTTGGACCCTTCCAGGGACGAGGCAGTCCCAGCTTCTTTGGGCAACCTGTGCCAGGGCCTCAGCACCCCTACAAGGAAGAATGTCTTCCCAATATCCCATCTAGCCCTGCCCTTTCTAAGTATGATGCCATTCTCCCATCCTGTCAGTCTAGGTTGCTGTCCAAAGCTCCTCTCCAGCTCTCTTGGAGCTCCTTTAGGCACTGGAAGAGGCTCCCAGGTGACCTTAGAGCCTTCTTTTCTCCACACTGAACACCCCCAGCTCTCTCAGCTTTCCAGAGCAGAGATGCTTCAGCCCTGCAAGGGGAAGATATCCCCCACACACTCCTGGGGAAAAAAAATGCTCTAAAGAGCTCCAGATGTATGAAGCATCTCAGAAACAGCTCCCAACATGTCCAAAAATAAGACAGGATTCTTCCTACATCCTGTTGGAGGGAGCTGCAGGGGAAATGTGGACAGGACGTGGAGGGCAGAGCGAAGGCTGCAGTACAATGGGCAAGGCAGGTGCTAGAGGGAACACCTGTGTGGGAGAGGGCCAGCAGCCAAGGAAGCCCATGAATTACAGCATGTGGGAGGGAGTGCTGATGGCACTGAGGGCACAGATAAAGCGAAATGACCCAGCCTGGGCCTGTGCCAGCAGAGCATCCTCGTTGTCCTTGGAGGAGCAGCCATGTCCTGCTAGCAGGGCCGTGGGACTCAGCAGGAACTGGGCAGAAAAACCAGGACTTGGAAGTCAAGTCACCTCTACAGGTGCACAAACCATCAGCACCTCCTGCCTCACCTTTCCTGGCCATGAGTCCTCCCAAAACCACGTTGTGATGCATCTGAAGCCTGGATTCACTGCCTGGATTAGCAGCTACAAGGGATAAATCCTGCTCCAGCCTGTCACACACAATGAGCAACAAAGAGAGGTTTGGCCCGTGTTCCAGGCCTCTGCTTTGTCACCACACTGTCCCTGTGCCTGCCTGCTCCTTGCAAGGAGCTTTCTGTACAGTTTGGGTCACCGCACTCACAGCAAAGCTGCTCTTATCTCCCTGGGGTCAAGGCACTTAATCCAAGTTTCCCTGACTGACTGGGATCAGGGAGAGGAACAGAAGGCAGTGGGGAGGAGGAGGAGCTGGGCTCTGTGGAGATAAAAGCCTGAAGGAGACACCAGCAAGGCGAAAGAAATGCGAGGCGATTCAAAGCCTGCACATATGCCAGGAGGGAGAAGATGCTGCTCCAATCTTGGCATTTCCTGGCTCAAAAGCTCTGAAGAATTGAAATTCTTCTCTCATTTCTTCTGAGCAGCAACACAAAAGGAAGCAATTCAGCCCCCAGGTACAAGGGGCTGGGAGGATAAAAGGTTCTGCTGAAAAACAGGTCATCACTAACAGCCTGCCTGGCCCTGGTGCCTCCAGGAATGCCCAGACAGGGATAAAGCATCACGTGGAGCTGCAGACAAGGAATTGTGCAGGTTAGAACTCAAGCACAAACAACTCCAGCTGTCAACAGCACAGGGAGAGATGTGGGGGAACAATGATCTGAAATACAGCAGTCTAAAACCCCTGGAAATCAGGAGTTCACCACCCCTGCTAAATGGGATGATATGGAATGATGACAAGTGTTTCTCACAATGTTTTTTACTAATAATAACATTTAAGAAATAGATGAGCCCTCAGGGTGAAGATATCCTTCTGAACCCATGGTCCCATGGGCAAAAGTGGTACAGGAAAGGCTGTGGGCACACCAGCAGCTGACAAATTCTAGGATTACTGAGATATTTAAACAGGCTCTGCAAAGATGTTTCAGGAGCGTGGCATCACGTGGTCAGACAAGCCCTGGGAGAATAAACTCCTCCATGGAAAGGGAATAGCACAAACCTGAGTATCTGGATGCTCTTGAAAACAGATGAAAGAGAAAATGCAGAAGATGATTCCCCCATGGCAGGGGAGTAGAATGAGATGAGCTTTAAGGTCCTTTACAACCCAAACTGTTCTGGGACTTCACAACCTTAAATCACTCCCCATCAAACACTCTGTGGGCATTGCCTCAGCTCAGAGCACTGATTAGGGATGGTAGTTTTAAACTAAAACAGGGGAGATTTACATTGGATATTGGGAAGAAATTCTTCCCTGTGAAGGTGCTGAGGCTCTGTCAGAGGTTGCCCACAGAAGCTGTGACTGTCCCACCCCTGGCAGTGTCCAAGGCCATTTTGGACAGGGCTTGGAGCAGCCTGGGATAGTGGACAGTATCCCTGTCCATGGCAGAGGATGGAACTAAATGTCTCTCTGAAGTCCCTTCCAACCCAAACCATTCCAGGATTTCATGACTAGGGGAAAGCAGAACTCCAGCACTTGGAAAAATGATGCTTTGGGGAGTTTTCCAGCACGTGTGAGAGGGCTGGCACGATGCACTCACCTGGAGCTGGGTGTACTGACAGCTCGCCATCAGGCACTCTGGGAAGAGGAAGCTGGGATTGCTGGGCCATCTGAGCAGAGGTTAAGGAACACAGGAGAATCCAGTCTGGAGAGCTTGGAGAACTAGTCTGGAAGCCAACATGCCTCTCATGCTCCATTTGTGGGGGGAAAGGAGAGAAGATTAAGCTGCTCTTTATACAAATCATTATTCTGTAATAAGATTTATCCATATTAGAACAAAATACCAGCACATCTAATCCCCAACTCCTGTTACCCTTCCAAATCCCCCAGCATCCCACCCCTCCAAGTCAAGTAGTTAGAGCTCAGGGGCTTAAAAGTCAAAAACTCAAATCCTTTACCGTGTACCCAAACAGGATGAAATCTGTGAAATCTTAAAATACCCACAAATCCCATTAATGCCAACAACCTCACTCCTTCACGAGACTTGTCTTGGAAATTTGGGGGTGGAAAACTGATTTTGGAACAGCAGGAGGTTCAGTGGCAATGGATTCACAGCCAAGGATACAGGAGAGGCAGAAAATCAGCCACTATTGAGGTGATAAGGTGGGGCCAGTTCAAACTTGTGTCAGCCAAAGAGGTGTTTGGTTGCAGGAAGAGTCGGGATATGATGTGTTTTCTGGCCACTTCCTGAAAGAAGAGCTCCACGATTGTTTGAGGGCCGGACACTAAAAGTACAAATTAAAGGAACAGTGAGTAGAGAGCCTGCAGCAGAGATCCCAGGTTTTCCACCCTGTCCTCTGCTCATCAGCCCAGACAGCACAGATTAAGTCAGGGCAAACCAAAAGCACGTTCCACACTCCTACTTGTTGGTTTTGGATTTCTCCTGCCGTCTGGTTAAGTCAGAGGGAGCAGCAGGAGATCAAAGTGCCCCATCCTGCAGTGTTTATTAACCACAGCTCAATTAAAACACACAAAAAAGGGCTCTGCTCCCTCTCCACTTGTTGTTCCCAGCCTAGCAGCAGATTTCCAGCACAACAGGGCTGAAGGAGTGCTGAGCTGGCTGTTCCATTCCCTCCCTCCTCGTTCCAGCACCCCAAAAATCCCCCTTACTGACTGTTCCCAACGCCTCTCCTGAGCTGCCACCTCCTTCCCTATGCTTCACATATTTTTCCCCCAAAGAACAGTGGCCAAACAGGACTTTCCTCACGAGCCAGCCAAGAAATAACCCACGACACCAGCACACACAAAGGATGTTTTCAACTTCCCTGACATTTCCAGCTGCCTTCTGCACCCAGACTCTCCATCAGGGAGAGCTTGGGCTCTGAGGATCATCGATGTCAGAAAGTGGAGGAACTCTTTCCCAGCTCACATGTGGCACTGCTGCTTGTTTGTCCCAGATTTCCCCAGCTCCCTCTGAAGTAACTCAGCCTCCAAGTGCTGACTAGTCACGGCATGCTCTTACCTGCATGTTTCCTTCCCATCCCTGTTCACCTCCTCCCTCTGGAACCACTTCAAGGCCCACATTTCCCTAATTAAGCTGTCTTATATTCTCCCAAGAAAAACTAACCCAGAAGTTACACCTTCTCAGCAAAACTTAAAAAATATGAACCAAATATCAGCTGCAATGTTTTGGAGAGATATTTCCACATTTTCAAAGACATTTTGAGCAAGTACTTCTCCATTTTCAAGCTTCCCTGAGCCGCTGCTCTTGGTTGCTGTAGGGTAAAGGCAGAAGAGCAGGACAGGTTGGATGGAGCAGGTTGCTCTGAGCAACTCCAGCTAGTGAAAGATGTCCTTGCCATGGCACAGGGTGGAATTGGGTGAGCTTTAAGGTCCTTCCAACACAAGCCATTCCAGGATTCTGAGACAGACTTGGTGTGAGCTACTACAGCCACAGTAAAGTACATGAGGGTAAGTTTGGCTGATGCTGCCAAGGTTAGAATGAAAAATTTTTGGCCGAGTGAGGCATTCCCATCCTTCCCAAGCTGAGAGTAAAATCAGAGTTCAACCCTCCAAGATTCTTTGTTGTTGTTGTTTCTTTCTTTTTTTTTTTTTTTTAATTTTTTTTATGGGCAGTCTGACAAACATCCCCACTTAAATCAGGGTCATTCAACCACACAGTCCATTAGCTCCCTGCGTAAAGCACTTCCCTCAGGTGGCAGAGACAGGCTTAAATAACAGAAAGGGAGAGTTGATGATCCGTGGACACCTTACCCAGTTTGTGTGGTGTCAGAGCCGTGGTGTCTGCTAACTCCAACACGGAGAGATGCTGCAGATTAGATTCCCTAGGGAAGAGAGGAGCCATCAGTGAAGAGACAACAAAACGCCTCTTGCTTTAATTGTGCTCATTGTTCAACTCCCACGGAGCACAGAACAGCAAGGCCTCGCAGGGCAGATTTAGCACAAGGCAGAGTCAGCTCAGAACATGGAAGGGGAAAAAGCCCTCCCCAGTGCTCCTGGAGTGATACTCCCACAGCAACCACCTGCTTTCCATACCAGGAAGGGCATTTCAGGTGGATTAAGGAGGAATCAAAGCCAGGCCAGGCAGACTTACAGCGTGTCCACAGGGACGTCGGAGGCCAGGCACTGGCTCGCCCACCGGATCAGGAAGTAGGACAGCAGCAGGGGAGAGGTGCGGTGCAGCAAGTCCTGCTGGGACTGGAAGAGCTGTCCCCCTCCCAAAACCATCTGCAAGGAAAGCACAGAGCTTGAAGCAACAGCAGGACAAGGCAACCAGAGAGGTTTGTGTTGTCCCTTCTGTGATCACCAAGGTGCTCAACAGCCTGGCAGGAGCTCAGCCTTCCCAGGGAACCCACAGGACTTTTGCCCCACCACTGGAAGTTCTCAAGGCCAGATTGGAAGGTGCTTGGAGAAACCTGGCCTAGTGGGAAATGCCCCTGCTAGGTCAGGGGCTTGGATTTAAAGAGTCTTTAAGGTTCCTTCCAACCAAAGCAAAGGGATTGTTGTCCCTGAGACTGAAATCATGGCTTTGCTGCAGAGATAACCTCAGGGTCCCCACAAGTTCCAGCAAAGAGCATGAATCACAGGAGATGAAACAATCCAAGCTTTTGAAGGACACAGGTATGTCAAGGTAGGAAAGCAGCAGCTCACATGCCTTATGATCTGGGAGAGCCCAGCTCCAGAGGGCACCTTGCAATGCACCTTAAATGCTACAAGGACAACCTTATCCAGGAAAAAGGGATTTATTTTCAACCAGGAAACACCTGGCTACTTCTAAGTAAATAATATTGGTTTAAACAAGGCTGTCCTTGTCTGGGGACTTGTGTCCATCCAAAGCAGCAGCACCATGTTTCATGTGGCCTCAGGCCTGATGGGACAGACCCAGACCAGTCCAAACACAGCTACCATGGTGGGGGCTGTTTGCTCTGGCTGGAGTAGCTTACAAGGGGCTGAAACTGCAGCCTTGGAGTGTGCTGCCAGAGAATGGAGCTGCCATCGGTGCTGGGAGAGGGACAGGTGACAGCTGGGAGAGCTGCATGTGTGCTGATTCACACAGGAGGCTGGAATCCATGCCCTCCTCCCACAAATACAGCTTGGCTTCCTGCTTTCTGGATGTTCACCGAGGAATAAAGGGAATTAGGCTGCTTTGCTTAGGAAGACAAAAGCAGCTGGAGGAGAGAGCAGGACCTGCCCAAGCCTCGGGCTATTCCAACAGCCTTGTGGGAAGAGACAGAGCTCTGCCCTGCACCACCAGCAGAACGCCACAGGACTTCCAAGTCCCAGGGGTGTGGCAGCAACACCGGGGGCTGTACTCACGGGATCTCCGAGGCGCAGCAGGAGCTGCTGGAGGATGAGCAGGTCCCGGCAGAGGAGGAAGCGCACAGTGCAGATCTTGGCCACCCCCGCACACCACGTGCGCCGCGGTGCTGCTGCCGAACAGCTGGGACAGGCTCATGCGCAGCGCCAGGCGAGGGGCTGCGGGGAAAACCACACAGGTGAGGCAGGAGCCACGCAGCTGGAACAATTCCCAGGATAAGGACACTTCCTAGTGTGTCCCAGAAGCTGGTGAAAGGCTTTCACCTCTTTCCATGTCAGCATCTGTCTCGTAGTCCATCTCTCGGATGAGCAATCCAATAGCGTGGATGGGGTTCCTGATCTCCTGCAATTTGCTGTGGATATCCTCCATCACATTTTCCCTGCAAAATCCAGAAGATCCTCATCATCACGAATGGCAACCTGAAGTTCCAACTGAAGAGGGCTCCCTCACACTCCCTTCCAGTGAGGATCAAGGTCTGATCAGCCTGGACATTCCTAACTGGAATCCTTGGCTAGCTTGTGAGTTTTATTACAGTGCCTGCAGGGACCAGTCTATTTATTCCACTCCCTCAGGCTACCAGGAAATAACAGCCAGATAGTTGGCATTCCACAAGGAAAGGGTTAGCACAGGAAACACACAGGACCACAGGCTTTGAATAAGACTCTGACCTCTCCCTACTGTTTTCACACACCTCTTTCCACACCTAACAGGAATTTGTCCCTGTTCTGCTCACTAGGATGGACAGAAGACCCTGCTCACAACACCAAACCGTGGTCTGCATCCCAGGAAAAGCCTCCTGAAGGCACAGGGCAAGGAGCCCACACATCTCAAATGCCCTTGGATGTCAAGCAAGGACGGCTCTGGACAATCCCAGCTCAGCCACTCTGACAAGCTTCTGGAAAACACATCTCCTTACGTGTCATTAGCTATCAAGTCCTCCAGGATCTGCTCTGCAGCCTTTTCTGGAGGCTGGAGGCGGGAGCAAGCCATTTCCATGATGAATGCCATTTCCATGGAAATTGATTCTCCGATCAGGCGAAGGCACTGGACAAGACAGACAACATCACGAGACATCTCCAAATCTGCAATGAAAGAATCTAACTGTGTATTTTGCAAGAGATTTCCAAGGGAAGGTGGGAAGACCATGCAAAAGCCAGTTAGTACAGCTCCTATCACCAGTAACAGCAGACTGGTCCCAATTCCCTGTGCCAAACCTTCCCCAATAGCAATAAGGATAAATTAAAGCTCAGAAGTTGATAAGGGAAAGATGTGGGCTTTGTTATTCAGAAAATAAAAAATGATGCAACAATAAAAAAAAAGGGTAAATCCCTCCAAGGGATCTTTTCCAGCCACGGGTTGAAATAAAATAATTAGTGCAAAAAACTACATCCTGGAGAAAATAGCTCAGCTCGGCTCTGCAATCCCTTATGGGTGAGATTTTAAATTAAATCCCATTTTTTGAGACTGTGACTGTTCAAAACAGCCAGGACAGGAATTGCTGGGGCTTCCAAATCCAGCCCAGGCCTCCAGCTTTCCTTCCCTCTACTCCACAAAAAGCTCAACCAAACAGATGACAATCCCACTTTATAAAAATATATAAAGTCACTCAAGCATGAAAGTGGAGCTTAGGTAACATTTTCCAGTGCCTTTTTCTTAGTGAAACAGCATTCCAGGGCCAGCAAAGCACAGAGGGCACTGTGGTGACAGTATTAATGAGACATTTTCCATACTCTGGCATTCACTTCCTGGAGACACAGGAGGCCCCTCTCCACAGCTGACGTGTGTGAAAACATTTCATAAATCCTGGAATGGTTTGGGATGCAACGGACCTTAAAGCCCACCCAGTCCCACCCCCTGCCATGAGCAGGGACACCTTTCACTATTCCAGATTGCTCCAAAGCCTGCCAACCTGGCACTTCCTGTCCCACTTCCAAGGATTGGGCAGCCACAGTTTCTCTGGGCACCCATGCCAGGGCGTCCCCACCCTCACAGGGAAGAATTTCACCCAACCCAAACAATTCCATGATTCTAGTGTCAGCCTTGACAGTATGTTCTAATTGCTGTTTGTGAGCATGATGGCAAGTTCCACAAAATAAGTATCCCTGCAAAGCCAAAATAAAACTATCTCCATGCAACTGTGGATCAGGAGCTCTTCAAGGGATCTCTATAGAAGCTCCCATATCTCTGGGAGGAAATGAAAAAAGAAACTTCATGTATTCTCACCTTCAAAGATGGCAGCATCATCCTCAGTCAGGAGGTGCTCGTTGGAGAGGAGATACAGATGATCAACCAAGGAGCAGGGCACGAGGAAGGACATGGAGCCCTGAAAGGTGAGGAGAAAGTCCCTGAGCTTCCCAAATCCTCTGGAGAAACTTGTTCAGGGAATCTCTCCACCACCTAGCCTCACCTTCTTTAGCAGGCACACCATGCTGGTGTAGGGGTTCACGTGCAAGGCCAGGGGCCGGGAAAGAGCTTCCTGGTACTGCAGGCAGCAGGCATAGAACTTGGACCAGAATTCCACCTGCAGCTGCCAAAACTCCTCTGGGGAGCACTCGTATTCTGTCACACTGCCCTGGAACTGGTGGGGGCAAAACAAGGGAGTCAGGAATAGCCAAGTGAAATAAGAACAGGATGAAACAAGGGAAATTCAGGTACAAAAAGAACATAAGGATCTCTCAGGTAGGTCCCCTAATAATTGTTGCTTGGATTATTTGGAAGATAATCCCTCTATTTTGGATTCCCTTCCAAAATGATGAGCAACCACTCTGTATGGTGGTGGTTTGGGCACTGTGTGATGGGTGACCAAACGGCATACATGGAGTAGAAACAGAACAGGCAGGATTCCAAAAACCCAAGAGGGAAAGGAAACCCCAGGCAGGAAGGATGAAAACTTGTACTTTTTGAAAAGTTACATCATTCCCTCTGGGGAAATAAAGGATAAACCAAGCCGTGGGGCCACTTGGCACCTAAAACATCACGACACCATGTACAACACAATATCCTTCCAGGATAATCCATCTCACCTCATTTTCCACAGCTAAGGTGACCTCTTTCCTTAACTCATCCCATGTCAGATCCATGTGCCTCTCAGTTCCTTGAGAAAAGATCTGCAAAGCAGCACAGAAAACTTGGATTTTAAGGCAAAATAGAAGTCTCACCAAGGGTTAAAGCAGTATTGAGTGAGGTAAAGCAGGACAAGAGCATCAGCCACCAGTTTGTGGGATGGAAGTGTTAAAAGAAAGGTCTCGATGCTAAATTTGGGATACATGAATGTGTGGCAGTGTGCAGCCACGCCACCTCAAGGGATTCAAGATCCATGTGATGTGGCACTTGGGGACATGGGTTAGTGGTGGTCTTGGGCAGTGCTGGAGGGAACCACGGAACCATCAGATTCCACCATCTCAGAGAGCTTTTCTGACCTTAGTAATTCCATGATTCCATGACATATCCTGATAAACAGCACCATGGGGCACTGAGTCCCTATGCTCCTGGCTAAATCAGCAGGAATGAAAAACAAGCTTAGCAACTTGCTGTGCAATCCAAGTGGAAAAAACCCAATTATCTGGATTCCAGATAAAAAGGGATGTGCCTCCAGCCGTGGGCACACTGTAGCTGCAGCACAGCCCAACAGCCACCAACTCGCTCCAGGGACTCCCCATGAAAACACGCCTGGCAAGAGCTCCAAAGAATCCTGCTGCCTCACATCTAACGGGCCAGGAAGAGGATAAACAGACAGCATCCAAAATTCCCTCTCACTTACCTGCAAAGCCTTCTGGATAGCTGCATTAGTGAAACGGCCTGGCATGAAGAGATATTCCAAGTAGATTTCCTGAAGAAAGATCATGACTTAAGGAAGCTCAAAGATGAGGAGAATATTTAAGCTGCTGTTTCCTCCCACTCTCGATGCCATCCCCTGGATCTGTGTTTCTGTCTACACCCTGCTCCAACCTGGGATCAAAAATGGCTTCTGCATACTCCTGTCTTTGTTTATTCCCATTTTTTCTCCTGAGTGACCTCGTTAGTTTTTGGTATTCTGTGGCTGGCTCACCCTCGGGTCCTGATCCTGTCGGACCGTCACCTCCTCCTCAGGGAGCGGCTGCACAAACACCTGGTTCCACTGGCCTGCAACATTCCTGGAAGGAAACAAACCTGGAATCAGCTTGACATCCACCTGAACCAAACCTGTGGCTTTCATCAGCAAAAACAGCCCCCTGGGTGTGGAAACAGGAGGTTTGTGCAGCGACAAGAGACAGATTTTGGCAGGAGAGGTTCATTGTGCCATTCCTAGCCATCAACTGATGGAACAGGTTGGAATCCTACATTTCAATCAACATTCTCCCCATCCCACAAGCTCACAAGCAACTCTCAGACTGACCAGTACCACCTTCTCCAAAAATTTGCACACTCACAGCATTTTTCATCCACTTTCAACTCCCCAGCTCTGCACCAACCCACTCTCTCAGCTTTATATTCAGAGATGATCCTTTCCCATCACCATCTCCCCAAAACATGTTTTTTCCTGGAAGGGACGACCTGGTTGTTTTGAAGGAGCTGTGGGGAAAAACAATGCTCCCTCTGCCACGCTCAAACTCCACTTTCAGCAATCCTGCTGCCTGGATTTTTACATTTTCCATGTTCCAGCAGCTTGAGTATAAATCCCTAAGTTGAGGAGCTCTGTCAGGGTTTTCCTGCAGTTATCCCAGTGACCCATGCCCAAAACTCACTGCTCAAAGTTGATGTATTTCAGAACAGTTTGGTTCTCCTCATTGTGCCACAGTGCCCAGATCTCGGCTGAGGTTAAGGCAAAGTCAACCAGAGTCTCCTAGGAAAGAGGGAAAGAGCCAATTTCCTTTCTTATCCCCAAATCAGCATACAGCAGAGAAAAGGGGGTACTTAACAACAGCAAAACATTCCCTTGTGGAATTTAACAGGCTCTGGGAATCGTTCAGCCTGGAAAAGAGAAGGCTTTGGAATGAATTGCCCCTTCCAGTACCTGAAGGAAACCTACAATAAAGATGGAGAGGGGCTTTGGACAAGGGCTTGGAGTGACAGGACAGGGGAATGGCTCAGAGTGATGGGACAGGGGAACTGCTCTAAACTGAAAAAAAGATTCAGATGGGATATTGGGAAGCAATTGTTCCCTGTGAGGGTGCTGAGGTTGCCCAGAGAAGCTGCGGCTATGCCATCCCTGAAAGTGTCCAAGGCCAGGCTGGACGGGGCTTGGAGCAACTTGGTCAAATGGAAGATCTCCCTGCCCACAGCAGGAGATTGGAACAAGATGAACTTTAAAGGGGTTCCTTCAAGCCAAACCACTCCATGACTCCTATGATTTAAATCCCAAAGTCCAGGCTTCTCCCTCCTGGGAGCCAGGCCCCAGCTCTCACCTGTGAGGAAAACAGGGAGGAGATGTGGTCAAGGCTGTAGCGGTTGCTCTCAGTGCTCACCAGCTGGAAGACACAAAACTACAAACACACCTCATAAATAATTTCCTGAAGGACTAAACCAACACATATCAGGGATTTCCATCATTCTAGTCCATCTCCCCGCCTAGTGCTAGGGGTAACAGAACCCAGAGGACAAAGGGAGTGAGCTGAGCACACAACTGGACGCTCTGCACAGACATCCTGGCTTCACCCTTCTCCTCAAGGACACTCATCCGTGCATGGACCTGAAGGACTCCCAGCCCAAATTCCTCAGCTGCAGGCCCAGCTCTGCATATCCTTCCCAGAGCACAGCACTCATGGGACAGCAGGACTCATGTTACACACTCTTGTTCTACGTGGGAATTCCCTGGAGAAAGGGATAAGCTGTCCAACAGATGAGCCTGGTTTGTGCTGTCCTTCCCCTCCTGCTAAATTTATCATTCTCCACAAAAAGCTCTCCCCAAGCTGCAGGAGCATCCACACGCTCCCAGGAGCCTGCTGTAAACACACCATCAGCATTTCCACGCTTTCAGCTCTTTTTGGACCTTTCTTTTTCCCACGGCACATCCACGCTCTTGGAGCAGGAGGTAAACAAGTGAACTAGCCCTCATGGATCAGCTTAGTCACACAGGGAATTCTACTCCCAGGGCTGGGGCAAACATACCCTGCAATGCCTTGAGGGGAAAAATGTTTCTTTTGAAAGCACTGACCCCTCCAGAGGGTCACACGTGAAACTTTTCCTGCCTTGGGTTGACATGGCCAGAAATGTGTATCCTATCACCATCTGTTGAAGCTGGGTGGGGTAGTGATTTCCTTATCTCTGTGGCACACACTATCTCCTCATGGGCCATCTATAAGACAAGGCAAGGCAATCATCTTTTTTTTTTCCACAACCCATCCTCCCTCTAGGAAGATATCATCTGCTGGTGGGCCATTAAGTTCCACTGTATGACTGATAAAATTACATCATCCCATTAAGAGATGCTCCAGCCAGGGGGAGGAGCCAAGCCTTCCCTACTTAGATAAAAAAACTGAGATTTTGAACAGCAAGTTACCCTCTTTCCACTGGATTCCAGAGGAACACCAGACCTTTCCACATCATCTCTGGACCTTCAAGGAAAACTGCACCTTTCTACAGGAGCACTGCTTCAGCTGAACCACATCTGCCACTGCAGGGGGACTGCAGCCACCATTTAATGGGACTGCTACCAACACCCTGACTGACAGGGTGTCAGGTTGGATTCTGACTCTGTCAGTGTTTTGGGTTTGTTCTTTGTAATACTGTATTCCTATTTTAATTTTCCTAGTAAAGAACTGTTATTCCTAATTCCCCTATCTTTGCCTGAGAGCCCCTTAATTTCAAAATTATAATAATAATTTTGAGGGAGGAGGTTTACATTCTCCATTTCAAAGAGAAGCTTTGGCCTTTATTGGCAGACACCTGTCCTTCAAACCAGAACACTTCCCTACTTCTTGCCTTCCAAACCCAAGTCCTAGGGGAATGACTCCTGCTCCCACAGGAAGAGCCCGTGGCCCCCTACCTGCCCTCGCTTGGGAGCGTGCATGTAGACTGCCAGGTAGAGGCCCAGGGACTGGGAGAAGGCCAGGCGCAGGCGGTGCCCGGTGCCGGCCGCCAGCCGCAGGTCCCTGCTGACCGGCATGAATTCCAGCAGATCCGCCACCATCAGGCACATCTGATCCTGCAAACAACAAAAGCACCAGAGAGCAGCTTAGGAAACACTCTGCATTGAGAAACTGCTCATCTCCCTCCTCTCCTTCCCCTTCCAGACATCTGTCCAGAATTTTCCACAACAGATGTTCATTAAAGCCCCATACATTTACCTGAACCACTCCTTGGTTTCTCCCAGCTCACCTGGGCCCCCTTCCCACCAATCCCACGGGCTGCCAGAGCCCAGGCATGTAGGATAAAGCTTCCTCTCCCTCCCACGGCACATTCCAGTGCCGCTGAGCCGTGAAAGCACCGTGCTGCTCCATTAGCTCCGGCACTCAATATGTGGAGCAAGAGGCTTTTATTAACTTCTTGTTGACAAAGACACTTTCATTACTGCTGAAAGCAGGAGAAAATCCATTTGGGATGGCTCCTTGGGCTTCAAAGCGCTCCTGCCTGCCTTCCCAAACGCTCCAGTAGGTCTGGAAACAACCGTTATCCCAGAAATGAGGCTGGGCAGGAAACCCCTTGCTTCACAAACACTGCTGCGAACACACACCATGACTATTCTCACATATTGACCCAAATCCCCGCCTGGAGAAGCCACAGCCACAATTTAGTGGGATACAGATCCATGCCAAGCACTCACCCGTGATTCATTGGGTTTCATTTTGCTCCCCCAAACCCAGGTTCTGCTCACCTTGTAGGACCACATCCGGAGCTTATGGTCCTGGCAGAGGGCGAAGAGAAAGGCGTCATGATCCAGGCAGTGCACGGAGAGACTGACAGGCACATCCGAGGGGCCGCCATCACCTCTGGAAAACCAGAGGTTACACCAATACCCTCAAAGAGAATTCTCCATCCCTCAAAATGTCCAAACCCAGCCTGGACACTGCTCTAGTGGAAGGTGTCCCTGGCCTAGGCAGGGGGTGGGACTGGATGAGCTTTAAGGCCCCTTCCAACTCAAATCATTCCAGGATTGCATGATTCTAAAATCACAGCCCGTACACAGATCCAAAGTAGTAAAGTTCCACCATTGTGCTTAAATCCAAATAAACCAGTGGGTGAGATCAGGGAAAGGGAATGTTTCAGCATCCACAGGGCAGAGGATCCCACTACACCAGTGGCACCCAGTCCTTCACTTGCTTTGGTGGACCTGAAGCACATTCCCACTTCCCCATCTGCAGCCTGGAACACAGATGAAGGATCCAGAAGGAGAGAAAGGATCCAAGCAGTCCCCCGATGGTCAAAGTCACTCAGGGTATCAAGGGACTCACTGCCACTTCCAAGAAAAAGGCCCCAGGATTCAGCTGTGCATTCTAAGCTTCCCTAACAATCCCAACCCTAATGATCCCATTCCACCACGGAGCATCCGTGTGATCTCCACATAACCTCTGCTCGTCAGGAATGCTCCTGGCTCCTCAGCAGCAGGGCAGAGTAATCCCTAATCCATGCTGGCTGCGAGCCACATCCTGGGCAAATCCTTGGAGGCCAATTACTAGAGAACATATTCACACACACAGAATCAGCAGGACCCTGCTAATCCAGCATTCCATCCCTAACTTCCGTATTCTGATAGCTCCTGTGACCCCGCTAACTTTTTTGGGTGGAGTATTTATAGATGCCTGTGTAACTTGAGCTAAAAATTCCAGGTGAGGGGATCTAAAAGCCAAAATTAGCTCTGTTTATCCATCTCCAGGCATTCACCTGATGGCAGTCGGCATCCAGCCCGTGAGGAAACGCTGCACCACTGAGCTCTGCTTCAATTCCACGACAGAAACACTTCCTTCAAAAACCAAAGGAAAATCCAAAATGAAGATTAAATGAAATCCCAAGATAAGAGAGGGGTTGTAGCGCCCAATCCTTACCTGGAGCATCAGGAGGAGGCAGCTTAAGGACAAAGATCCCTCCGGAGGCAGAGGGAAGGGCGAAGAGAGCCTCCCCCTCGCTGCTCAGCCAAGCTGCAGAGGCCACGGAGTTGGGAGCCAGCCCTGGCACGCTGGGAATCACGTAGTAATTGGAGGGATCCCTGATGTGGATTTTGCTGATATCTGTAAACACGGACTGCACTTGGCTCTCTGTTATCAGCTCCTGGGGAAACAGGAGAAAACAGCCTCAAGTTGTGCCAGGGGAGGTTTAGGTTGGTTATCAGGGAAAATTCCTTCATGGAAGGGGTTATCAGGCATTGGAACAGCGGTGGAGTTCCCATCCAGTGAGGATGTGGTGTTGGGGACACGGGTGGCCTTGGCAATGCTGGGGAACTGGCTGGATTCCATGATCCTAGAGGATTCCATAAAACATCAAACCCTGAGCACATATATCTAAGGCACAGGAAAAAAAACCCACCAGACACTGATGGAATGGCAACTGTAGCCTTCATAAAAAGGATTTTTCCAATAAAAAATCTCTGGGATAAGCTGAGAGGAAAGTGCTGGTGACAAATGCCAGGAAGAACAGCTCTGCCATAGCACAGGGTCATCCCTTGGGAAAACTCTCCAGAGCTCTAAAAACAGGAGAGAAGCACTCCAAGAGGAGGGAGGATCCAGGTAAGAAGCAGGCACAAGAGAAAAATTCAGAGCAAATGGGGAGAATCATGGAATCCTGCAATGGTTTCAGTCAGAAGAGACCTTAAAAACCATCCAGTTCCAACCCACATCCACAGAAAGATGGTAAATGTGATATAAATTCTGCCTATGATCCATCTGCCACATGAAATACAGATTCCAACCCGGACAAAAACAGCCTGCAGCTTTCTCAGCTGAGGAAAAAAAAAAAAAAAAGACAATCCAACCAGGAAGGGCTCTGTAAAAGCCGAGGCTCACTCCCAGCAGCAGCTCAACTCCATTGTCACCACAATCTACATAACACAGGCTGGACACCCAGCCAGTTCCTCAGCAAAACACGGACAAATTCCCCAAACCTCTAGTTCCTTCTTGTTCCGGCTGTATTTTGGGTCACCAGCCCCCTCCCAAGCCCTCCCTGTGGCGACAGTGGCACTGCCGGCACTCACGCTGCGGTAGAGGCGGGCAGGGTGCGGGAGCAGCAGCCGGTGCACCGTCTGCGCCGTGAGCAGCAGCACCACCAGGTGACTCTGCACCTCGCACAGGTGGATGCCGCCCGGCAGGATCGGGCAGCCCTGGATCCGCAGCCGCACGGCGTTGTTCAGCAGGTTCACGTCCAGGGACTCCTCCACCAGCTCCACCGTGTCCCCCGACGTGCTCCTGCGAGAACACAGACAGGAGGATGAGAAGGGTCTGAGAGAGGAGAGAAGGGCAGAGATGAGGATGAGGAGGATCGGCAAGGCAGGAGGGTTTCAGAAGGGTGAGAAGAGAGAAGTATGGATGAGGAGGGTCTAAGCGAGGGAAGGTGGACGGGGGCGTGCACTCACCATCGCACCCAGCGATTCCTGGTGGCGGCCCCAAGCTGCGCGCTCTCTTGGTAGCAGAAGCCGCCGGCGCTGTCGCTGTAGCGCCCGGCGGGGAGCGGGGCGATGCCGGGGGGCACGAAGAGCAGCTCCTGAGGGAGTCGCGGCGGGGCCCGGCTGGCCGCGCTCAGCTCGAGGCAGCTCCGCGCCGCCAGAGCCGCCGCCATCTTGGGCCGCCGCGTTCCCGCCTCGACCGCGCGCGGCACGACGGGAAGGGGAGGGAGCGGGCGCCCCCTGGCTGGCGGGAGGACGGGGGCAGGAGGGGGCGGGGCGCCCCCTGGTGGACGGGAGGACAGGGGGCAAAAGGGAGAGGAAGGGAGGAGAGAGAAGGGCTAGGGACGGGAGGGTGGGGAGAGGGTCTGGGGAGAAGGATCTGGGATGGAGATGTGGGAAGCGGACTATGAGGGGAGAAGGCATGGGGAGGGGCTACAAGGAGAGGGGAAAAGGAGGGGCTACAGGGAAAGTGAATATGGGGAGCAGGTAAGGGGGATTTAGGGAAAGAGTTTGAGGAGGGTCTGTGAAATTTGGGACAGGACACTGGGGGACAGGACAAGACTTCTGGTTTAGTGGGGGCATGTGGCCTCAGCAGCACCCACCCTGCCAGCTCCCAACACCCACCTGTGCCCATAACCTCATCCCGGCAAAGCAGCCACAGCCGCCTTCCTGGACATGCCCAGCACACTGGACCAAACCCCGGCAGAGCACATGTTCCCGTATCGGGTGCGGGCAGTGGGGACCCCACCAGCCCACAGATGCCTCACGTCCCCCCACAATACCACCCAGTGCCAGTGCTGGGCCTGGCCAGGCTCCCGCTGCGCTGGAACAATCCGGCCTTTGAGCGGGATGCAGGGCCGGCGGCTCGAGGCGCCGCCTGTAGAATGGGCCCATTCTGGTGGCAGGTACCGTGAGGGGCCGGGGGCTCCAGCTGGGCCCAGCTTTATCGGGGGGGTTGAAGCCCCCGCGTTGGTGTGGGGAGCTGGCCCACAGTTGGATTTGGGGGCTCAGGTGCCATGGCAGTGCCAGGGCCATGCAGGAAGGGGCTGAGGTGGGATGGAAGGGCACTGGGACCAGGCCCCACCTGTGGCCACCCATGCCACCTTAATACCCTGCATCCCCCACCTGGCTGGTGGCCATGGGTGTCCGTGTCCCTGTCTGTGTCCCCTCGGGCAGGAATGGGGGGTGTCCATGGCTGGGGCTGGGACCCTTCAGGTGCCCATGTCCTCTGGGGAGGGACCCCACAGAGACCCGGTGGCTGCGGGCTCCTCTCCGCCACACTTGGTGCACCCCGGGACACGATCAGGAGCGTCCCGGGACCATCTCGGGACGGTGCCCGGGCAGTACCGGGACCACGCCAGAAGCACGCCTAGTTCTGTACCGGGACAGTACCGGACCGTGCCAGGGCGGTGCCGGGACAGTACCTGAACCATACCTGGACTGTGCCGGGACCGTGTCAGGACTGTACCAAGGCTGCACCGGAGCTATGCCCGGGACCGGGACGGGACAGTACCGGGCCGTGCCCCGCGGTCACGCTGCGGTACTGTCCCGCTCCCATCCCGGGAGTCCCCGTTCCCGTTCCCGAGGCCGGGCGGGGCGGCCGCTGTCCCCGCCCCGGGGCGCTCCCGCCGCTTCCTGCGGGCACGGCCGGGACGGGGCGGGACGGGACGGGCCGGGGCGGCGGCGGTAGCGGAGCGCGGTGAGTCCGGCCCGGGCGGGAACGGGGCACGGCCGTGGGGTCCGCGGGAGGAGCCGGGGGTCCCCGCCGGGCGGGAGGGGTGGTCCCGAGGGTCCCCGGCAGCGGGGATCTCCCGGTGGGGCAGGATTCTGGGGTCCCGGTGCTGCAGGGGCTGTTGCATCCCGGTGAAGGGGGAGCCGAGGATCCTGGTGGAGTGGGAGTCATTGCATCCCAGTGGAGTGGGATCCCCGGGTCCCGATGGGGCGGGAGCCGTTGTATTCCCGCGCGGCAGGATCTGTGGGTCCCGGTGGAGCAGGATCCGTGGGTCCTGGTGGGGCAGGAGCCGTTGCATCCCGGTGGAGCAGGATCCACGGGCCCTGGTTAGGCAGGATTCGTGAGTCCAGGGATGCCTGGAGTGAGGCAGGAGCTGGGGGTCCCCACGAAGTGGGAGTTGGGGATACTGGGGTCCGCGACAGGCAGGGGACAGCAGGACCTTGGGGTGCTGGGAGACCCCCAGGACAGGCACCCAGAGAAATTGGGGTGGTCCTCAGGCCGAGCCGGGGTTGCGGGACAGACTGTGGCTTGTGGGGTGACCCTGGACAGGGATCCCAGTGGGGACTGGGGGTGTCCTGCGCCCCTCCTTCGGGATTAGGCGGCGCGACGCCATGGGCGCCGGGCTCTAAGAGGCTTTGTCAGCCCCGCGGGTCGGTGCCGCCTTGTCCCGGGAATGCCGTGACACGGGGACCCCCGTGGTGCCGAGCCCCCCGAATCGCCGCGGGCGGGAGCGGCGGCGCCCAGCCCGTGCCCGCCGGGCAGCGGCGGTGCCAGCCGGGGCCGGGAGCGGCGGCCGCGGCAGCTGCGCTGGAGCCGGCGGCGACCTCCCCGCTCCCAAGGCCGCTGGGATTCTGGAAAATGCCTGGAAATGGTGAACCGCCTGCCCTTATATGGCTCCGGCGGGCTGGCGCGTCGCGGCCCCTCTCCCGGCGTGCCGTGCCGTGCCGTGCCGGGATCCTGGGAAAACGCCGTGGGCTGTGCCTCGCGCCCCGGCTCCCGCGCTGGAATGTGCAGCGGGGCCAGCGATCCCACGGTGGGGAGAAAATCCCACCTCCTCCCCGGCTCGGCACAACAAACCCGGCCCCTGCTTCCGTTTCCCCCACTGGAGTGTTTTGGGGACCCACCGGAGCCCCCCGTTCGGCGCTCCGGGGGGATCGCCCGTCCTCTGTGGCGGGTTTGGGCAGGTCGGGGGCGTGAAGGTCAAAGCTAATCCCACCCGGAGCAGGCGGGAGCGGGAGGGCTCTGGGCGGCCGCGTGCCCCCTGAGGTGATACGGGGGGGTAAGAGGATCAACCCCCCCCATCACCGGGCCGGGATGACGGTGGCCCATGGGCCGAGGCGAGTGGCCGCGATCCCGGTGACGTGAAACCGGCGCCGTAATCCCGGTGCTTTGAGCGGATTAGGATGGCCGGGACTGGCCTTCGGGGACGAGCTGCGGTAGCCACAAATCCCTGCCCAGGTGTCAGGTGGGGGAGCTCCTGGCTGGTCCCCCAGTGCCACCTGAGGGTCCTCTCTTGTCCCCCCGGCAGGGTGGGAGAGGGGTCGGGCACTGCCGGGAAGGATGCTCGGGGTCTACTCTCTCTGGTGTCACCGGCTGGGTGGCCCCCCTGCGGTGGAGGTGACCCTGGGACCGGGCGCCCCATGCTTGTCAGAGTGAGGAATTTGGGGCTGGGGGGGCTGCTCCCCAAATCACCCAGATTCGGAGCGCCCAGAAGGTGCAGGTGGCAGGTTCAGATGTGCCAGCACCCGGGGTGCTGGGCTGTGGCACGACTGGGGACATGGGCCCGAACCCCACTTAGGAGGCACCGCGGTGGCGTTTTGGGGGGCTCCTGGCGTGCTCGGGGGAGCCCCGGGGAGGGCGGTGGCTGGATGGCGGCCACGCGGCACGGTGGGTGTGGGGAAGCGCCGGCGGGAACCGGCCGGACCGGTTGGGTGCCGGCACCGGGGGTGCCGGGGGGCTCGGGCGGCCACGCCACCGGCGCAGCACGTGGCCCAGCTCAAGGTCACTGTCCCCAGGGCCACCCGCCGCGGTGACCGGGCTCAGTGGCCTCGACACTCCCACACGCTTTGCCGCTGGCCGCTGTTTTCTGGGTGTCCCGGCCGTGTTAGTGGCACTAAGCGGTTTCGGTGGCACGGGAGGATCCCGGTGGCACCGGTGGTCCGGAAGGGCGAGCCTGCGCTGAGCTCACCTGGAAGGTGTCCCGCGGGCGCGGCGGTGACGCATGGCCCTGGTGGGTGGGGGCAGAGCCTCGCTCGTCCCACCTGGTCCTAGCACGGTCCCCGGGTCTGGGATTAGGAGGAGGGGCTGAACTCTCAAATCTCAGCATTGGTGGGTGGGCTGTGCAGAGACCCTGTTGTGCTGTATCCAGAGATTTTTGGGGTTGGGGAATGCTAGCACCCCTCGGCATAGAGGGTTTGGCCATCAGGACTCTTAATCAGGGTGACCTCCCTTGGTGCCACACGCCACCCACACTTGGGGGCTCTCTGCACCCCCTGACCCACCATTCTCCCCCCAGGGCTGTCCTGTGCCCCACAGGTGCCGGGGGATGCCGGGATGCCGGTGCCCGCATGCCCGCAGCGCCCTCCCCTGAGCCCGGAGCCCGGCTGTGCCATGGAGGATCCGCCCAGCGCCAGGACCGAGGCGTGGGCCGAGGGGCTCCACAATGCCAACAACAACGCGTCCCCGGGGGGGTGGCCGGCTGCCCGCGGCGGGCACCCCCTGGCAGCTTTCGGGAGCGCCGGGGCCAAGCCCAGCTACCTGGACCGTGTGGTGCAGGAGATTGTGGAGTCAGAGCGCACCTACGCCCGCGACCTGCGCAGCATCGTGGAGGTGGGTGCCGGGGGGCACGTGGGGACACGCCCTTTAGACACGGTTTGGGGTCCAGGGGTGCAATGGTGCCATTGGGTGCCCGGCAGGGTTACCTGGGCAAGATCATCGATGCGGAGGAGCCGGTGCTGCGGCCGGAGCAGGTCAGCGCGCTCTTTGGGAACATCGAGGACATCTATGAGCTCAGCAGGTGAGGGAGCAGGTGCCACTGGGAGGTGGCAGGGGTGTGACCCTCTCCCAGGGGTGTGTGGGGGGCTGTGGTCACCCTGTTCTCTCTGTGCCCCCCTAGCACCCTCCTGCAAAACCTGGAGAGCTGTGCCAATGACCCCGTGGCTGTGGCTGTGTGCTTCGTCACCCGGGTAAGGGCGAGCAAACTGGGGGGCACGGGGAGCACTGTGGGGACACTGTGGTCATACCAGGCTCTTGCTGTGTTCCCCTTACCCACAGAGCCAGGAATTTGCCATCTACACCCAGTACTGCAACAACTACCCCAGGTGGGTAGGGGGCACAGCTGGGCGAGCAGGGAGCTGGGCAGGGGGACACAGGTGGGCAGGGATCTGAGCCCCCTCCCTGCCCACAGCTCGGTGGCAGCACTGACCGAGTGCATGAGGAGCAAGGTGCAGGCACGGTTCCTGCGGGAATGCCAGGAGCGGCTGCGCCACGCGCTGCCCCTCGGGGCCTACCTGCTTAAGCCTGTCCAGAGGATCCTCAAGTACCACCTGCTGCTCCAGGTGAGCACCTGGTGCCCAGCACGCCATGGTGTGGGCATCTGCTGTGGCGTGGGTGCCTGGCACAGCCCAGGGTGGCACAGGGAGTGGCTATGGGCATCTGGCCTAGCCCAGATACCAGGGGTGGCACAGGGACACAGCTTGAGTGGCTGGAGCAGCCCAGGCACCTGGCACAGCACATTCCCATGTCCTGATGCCATGTGCTGTGCCCAGGAGATCGCCAGGCACTTCGAGCACAAGGTGGGGGACGACTACGAGCTGGTGCTGGAGGCCATTGACACCATGACCTGCGTGGCCTGGTACATCAATGACATGAAGCGCAAGCACGAGCACGCCATCCGCCAGCAGGTGGGCACTGAGGACACCAGGGAGACACCCCAGGGGCAGTGGGTGGTACCAGGTGACACAAAATGGGCACCGTGGCAGGGCTGCTGATGCCCCTTGTCTCCGTGTCCGTGCAGGAGATCCAGTCGCTGCTGCTGGGCTGGAAGGGGCCGGACCTGACAAGCTACGGGGAGCTGGTGCTGGAGGGCACATTCCGGGCACAGCGGGTGCGCCACGAGCGTGCCCTCTTCCTCTTTGACAAGGCCCTGCTCATCACCAAGCGCCGGGGCGACCACTATGTCTACAAGAGCCACATTCCGGTGCGGGATAAGGACGGGAGACTCTGAGGGTGACAGGGGTGGGGAGCCCACTCCATGCCAGGGACTCCCATGGAGGGAGGAACAGGGTGGATGCCAGGAATCTCAGTGGGTGCTGGCGTTGGGGCAGCTGGAGAATGCTGGGAATGGGGGAGCCCATTGGGTGCCAGGGACCCCGGTGGGTACTGGAGTGGGAAGTTCCAGGGATGCTGATGCCTCTCCTGTCAGTGCTCCTCGCTGATGCTGATTGAGAGCACGCGGGACTCGCTGTGCTTCAGCCTGGCACACTACAAGCATGGCAAGCAGCAGCACAGCCTGCAGGTAGGAGGGCATGGGGTGGGGGGCACCCTGGGGGACCCCCTGGGGACCCCTGCCTGACCCCACCACCTTCCCTGTGCCCCCCAGGCCAAGAGTGTGGAGGAGAAGCGTGTATGGACTCACCACATTAAGCGGCTCATCCTGGAGAACCACCACGCCACCATCCCCCAAAAGGTGAGGGTGGTGGGGTGGGCACCTCGGTGACACCAGGGACTCTCTGGCACAGTGAGGAGGGGCAGCTGTACCCTACCTTTGCCCCATTTCTCTCCATCCTCCCTCAACCCAGGCTAAGGAAGCCATCCTGGAGATGGACCTGTTCTGTAAGTGCCACCAGTGCCCTACCATTCCCTCTCTGCCCTACTCTGTCCCGCCCGTTTCTGCTGGTGTCACTCCCTGTCCCCACAGACCCCCCACGCCTGCCCCGCTGCAGCCCCGAGCGCCTGAAGAAGAGCTGGTCCTGCCAGCCCCTGGGTGATGCTGCCACCGAGCCGCTCCAGGGACGCCGGCAGTCGGGTGAGAGCTGCGTGTCACCGGTGTTCCTGCTGCCCCACGTGCTCCCACCACGCCGTCACCCCTTCCCCAGGGCCCAGCTGTGGCTGGGTGACACCAATGCCCACAGGGAGGGTGGGGCTGGCTGCTGATGGTGCTGTCCCTGTTCCCACAGAGCCCTTCCAGCCCCAGGGCCACATGGAGACGCTGCTGGAGCGGCTGCAGGGACATGAGGGGCGCAGGCAGTCGGGTGTGGACAATGGACGGGATCAGGGGGCTCGGGGTGTTGATGGGTTGGGGGACACGGGGGTGATGCCACTGTCACCTCCGCTCCCCACAGAGCCCACCAAGCACAACCTGTGGCACCTGGGCGAGCAAGGTGAGCTGGCATGACTGTGGCAGTGGTGTGGCAGGCAGAGAGGTGGTTGGGGGTCTTGGGGGGAATTTTGGTTGCTCCCTCTACTAATCTCTGCTTTTCTCTATCCTGGTTGGCAGGGTTGAAGGTAAGGTGTGGCGGATTGGGGGTGCCCAGTGCCTCCAGCCCTGGCATGGGGTGCTGAGCCCAGCGCTGACCCCCACACAGAACACCGGCAGCGATGGGGCGGTCCTGGAAGCGGGGGAGCCACCCCAGCCCCCCAGAGCCTGGACAGTCGCTGAGGGCGTGGTGGCGGAGGAAGAGGAGGAGGAGGAAGAGGAGGCTTTGGGCAAGGACTGCCAGGAGGAGCTGCTAGACACCAAGGATCTGCTATTGGAGCCCCAGGAGGAGCAGGTACCTACACAGCCCTTCAAACCCCAGGGAGGGCATGCAGAGTGCCCCAGATCACTTCTGGGGCACTCCCACATCACTCCTGGGGTACCCCACATCACTACCAGGACATCCCACGCCACTCCAGGGCACCCCATGTTGCTCCCAGTGCCCTCTCCTAGGGTCCCATGAGATTTATCCTGCTTGAAACACCTGGGTGCCCCCCCAGCTCATAACTCCCCACATTTGTCTTGCCCAGGCCGGGGGACCCCCCTGGGTGCTGGAGGGACCCAAGCGGCCAAGCAGCTGGGGGCCAGGGAGCTGTGAGAAGGTCAGTGCAAGCCCCCGGCCCTCACCCGGGGGTGCCCAGGGATCCAGCACCCACCCCGCTAACAGCAATACTGGGGAGCACCCCACGGTCCCCAAATCCCCGTCCCTGGTGGGGACCCTGGCGCTGCCCAGTGGGGACAGGGAACCGGAGCGTGCTGCGGAGGATTTGCAGGTGCTGAGCAGCGAGGAGGAGGAGGAAGAGGAGGAGGGGGAAGCTGCCGCCAGCATCTTGCCGCCCTCAGTGCTGGACCAGGCCAGCGTCATTGCCGAGCGGTTCGGCGGCGGCAGCAGCTTGTCCCGACGGAGCAGCCTGGCGCTGGAGGGGCCCCTGGGACGCACCCCCAGCCATGGCGGCAGCACCCTCAGCCTGGATGGGGGCCCCCCCCTCGAATCTGAGGAGCCCGGGGGGTCCCGCAGTGCCATCCCTCGCCCGAGCCCTTCGCCAGAGCCCGCCGGGAGTCGCTGCTCTCTAACCGGGACCGGCTGCTCCTCGACAAGATCAAGAGCTACTATGGCCATGCCGAGAACCGCGATGCCAGTTTCGGAGTGCGCCGCCGCGAGAGCCTCTCCTTCATCCCCAAGGGGCTGGTGCGGAGCTCCGTGTGCCGCCTCAATGGGCTCCCACGGCCCCCCGAGAGCCCCGAGCCCCCCACCCAGCCCGAGGCACCAGAGCCATGCCAGGAGAATGGGGCGCAGCCCCCAGAGCCATGCCAGGAGAACGGGGCGCAGCCCCCAGAGCCATGCCAGGAGAACGGGGCACAGGCACCAGGGCCATGCCAGGAGAACGGGGCGCAGCCCCCTGAGCCGCTGCTCATCCTGGAGGAAGATGATGTGGGCACCACGGCATCGCCCCCGGGGCCACCCCCGCAGCTGCTGCTGACACCCCCTCACCTGGGCACCAAGGTGTACCAGCTGGCACGGCAGTACAGCCTCCGCATCAAGAGCCGCCGCGCCGGCTCCCGCCGCCCCCCGCTGCAGCAGGAGGACGGGGACCCCCCACCCAGTGGCCCTTCGCTGGCTGTGCCGCGGGACGAGGCGCTGGTGGCCTCCCCGTCCCCGCGAGCCCCCCGCAGCCCCTCGAGCCCCGTGGGCGCCGAGCCCTTCGCCTGGCCCGACGTGCAGGAGCTCCGTGCCCGTTTCGGTGCCCCGCGGCCACCGCCGGTGAGCCGGAGCCGCTCGGCGCCCGAGGGTCCCGGCGCGGCGGGCGCCCGGCCGGGAAGGAGCGGGGCGGCGGCCGGAGCCGCAGTGCCGAGGCCAGCGGGGGCTCGGACACCCCGAACCCGGCGCCAGCGCGGTACAGCAGCGACGGGGCGCTGTGGGTGGCGGCCGAAGCCCCTCTGGGCCCCGGGCAGCGGGTGGTGGTGCTGGAGCGGCTGCCGGAGCCCCCGGCCTACGTGCAGATCCGCTCGCCCACCACGCGGGAGAAGATCTGCCTGAAGGCGGTGGTGGAGCGCTGCAAAGCCTACCAGGCGTCCGAGGAGTACCGGCGGCGCTGCCCCGAGCCCCCCGGCAGCCCCGAGCCGTTGCGCCACGGCCTCGTCAGGGACCTGCGGCAGAAGTTTCAGACGCTCGACGCTGCCAGCTAGGGGCAGAGATGGGTAGAAGGGGTGGTCCTGTGGACCCCCAACCTTCCTGGGAGAAGGGGCGCTACATGGATGTCGAGTCTAGTTGGAAAAAGGGTCACCCCATGGATCCTCAACCTGCCTGGGAGAAGGGGCACTGAATGGATCTGCAAGTTACGTGGAAGAAGGGGCACCCCATGGCCCCCCAGCCTGTTGGGAAGAAGGAACCCGTTGGGAACTTCCGATCTGCCCAGGAGAAGGCGCACCCCCGTAGACTCCCAGCCCTCCTGGAAGAAGGAGCACCCCACGGACACCCAACTTGTCCAGGAGGAGGGGCACTCCATGGCCCCCTAGCCAACAATGAAAAGGGGTGCCCCACGGATTCCCCCAACCCACCTGGCAGAAAGAGCACCCTGGGGACTCCCAGCCTGCTCTGGACAAGGGACACCCCCTGTTCTCTCTGCTCGGAGGACCAGGGGCACCCCAAGAACCTCCTACTACAAGCACCAGAGACCCCCGGTGCCCCACAGGCACCCAGCACTGCACCCTGCTCGCTTTCACATCTTTATTAGAAAAAAACCCCAAACTGAACCCAAAGTTCCTCTGTGGTCGCCCGCCCCCCCACCAGGGTGTCTCGGCCCGGCTGCGGGGTGCAGGGGGGCCCCCCACCCCAGCTGGGGGGGGGCACGGGATGGGGGGTGCCAGAGAGGGACCGCCATGGGCTGACGCTCTTTGGTTGGTGCCCGCAGGGGCCAGGGGGTTCCCCCTCTGCACCCCCGCGCTGTGGGGTGGGGGGAGGTTATGGCTTTGGGGGGCACCCACGCGCCCCCCCGTGCGGGTGCTGGGGGGGGTCCATGCACACCTGTGGGGTGCACACCTGTGCCGTGCGTGCGGAGTGGGGCCGGGGGCGCACCTGCATGCGGGGACACACGTGTGCGGACGTGTGCGTGCAGGGACACGCGTGGGGGCACACCCCTGGGGGGCACCTGCGGCCGCCTCCGCGCAGGGGCGTGCCTGAAGCGTGTAGATGTATGTATATATATAAATACAAATATATATATATATACACTGTGCACACGGACACGTGTGCTCGTGGCGGGGGCGGGGCTGGGGGGCTCCTGCCCACGCGTGACCCCCGCGTGCCCCTCTAGACCTGGTGGCACCTGTGCAGGCGCCGCTCACGCGTGTCCTTACTCACGCGTGGCCCCGCTGGCGTGACGTGGGGTGTCGTCCCTACTCCCACCCCCGCCATCCAGAGAGGTTATTTCTTTTTTGGGAAGAAGCTGAAGCGTTTCTCCTTGTCCTTGCGGGGCAGGGGGGCTTCGGGGGGTGCCGGGGGTATGGGCAGGGGGAGGCTCTGCGCCTTCCCGCGGCTGCCCCGACACTCCGTGATGGCCGCGCTCAGCCCCTGCAGCCAAGCCTGCAGCTCCTCCTGTGGGCATGGGGGGAGTGGTCGAGGGGCTTCCCTGCCCCTCAGCGGCGTCCCAGCCAACCCCAGGGCCCGCCAGGTGATGCCAGTTGCTCCAAGTTCTCTGCACGCACCCATGTCCCCTTGGGCACTGCCAGCCCCTCACTGTGTCGTCATGGCACCCCTGGCCATCCCCTGCCCCTCTAAGCATTGCTGGCCACGTTCCTTGGCCATCCCTGTGGACCCCAGTCACTGCTGGCCACCACCACATGTCCTGGACCCCACCCTGGGCACTACTGGTGTCCCTCTGCGAACAACCAGCCACCCTGTGTCCCTCTGGACCTCTGACCACTCATGTCCCCTTGGGCACTGCTGACCACTACCCCATCCCCCAGCCACCCTGTGCCCCCCTGGGCTCCACTAGCCACCCCACGTCCCCCCAGGGGCCACCCCTCACCTCATCCTTGCCATGGAACAGCCACTCGCTGCCATTGCTGAGCCTAGGGACAGAGCACAGACACCAGTGCCATGCATGCCCACCGTGCCACCCCTCACGGCGCCGCGCCCTCACCTGAGCTTGAAGACATGTTTCTTCTTCTTGTAGCCCGCGGGCACCTCGCAGCGGGCGTCCCACAGCCCCAGGGGCTCCTCGCCCTGGCACGGCAGCCCCAGCGCGCGGCTCTTGGCGTCCTTGAAGAAGGCGAGCTGGCCGCCCCGCAGGACACAGTACCGTGTGCTCCACGACCTGCGCCAGCACCGTGTCACCCCGGGGACACTGTGTCACCCCGGGGACACCGCTCCGCCAGGGACACCGTGCTGGCCGCCACCGCTGCCGTGCCTACCGGTTGGACGCGCGCTTGGTGGCCGCCTCCAGGTCATGCTTGCGGCCGAGGTAGCCCTCCAGCTGGACACTGCTGATGCGGGCGGGCAGCGTGGCCGGCTCCTCTGGTTCCTCCCGCGGTGGCTGTGGGGTCGGGGACACTGGCTCCTCGTCACCTGTCCTCGGTGCCAGCTGTCGCGAGGCAACGGCGCGGTTACGCCGCAGTGCCGCCCACCTGCTGCCACCGAGGGACCCATGGCAAGGTGGTGTCCCCTCCTGTGGTGGCACTGGGTCACCCCCAGGTCTCCATACCAGTGACCTTATCAGCTCCAGAATGTGGGAGCTGGTGTCTACTGGGAGGACCCCGGGGAGTGGCTGGATGCCAATGGCCCCACCAGTTCTGACAGGTGGGAGCTGGTGACTGCTGGCAGAACCGCTCAGCATCCCCATCCCAGATGTGATTCCCCGGTGAATGTCTGGGATCCTGCAGTGAGGGCAGCCCTGGGACCCTCTGTGCAGTGCCAGTGACCCTGCCAGATCCAGCATGTGGGAACTGATGGTTATTGGGAAGACCCCAGTGAGCATCTGAGACATGGTGAGCATCTGATGTTCAGCTCCAGTGTGCAGAAATTGGTGGCTACTGGGAGGATCCCAGTGAGCATCTGAGACATGGTCCAGCCCAGGGATTCAGGGTGGTGTCAACATGTGTGTGTGTCCACATGTTCAGCTCCAGTGTGCAGAAATTGGTGGCTACTGGGAGGATCCCAGTGAGCGGCTGGGACATGGTCCAGCCCTAGGATCCCCAGATCTCGCTGCCAGTTCCCACTAGCTCAGTATGTGGGAACTGGTGGCTACTGGGAACACCCCAGCAATCAGCTGGGACCCTCAGCACAGTGCCAGTGAAGCCACCAGCTCCAGTACACAAAATCTGGGGGCTATTTGGAGGACCCCAGTGAGCAGCTGGGACATGGGCCAGCCCTGGCACCTGCAGTCTCGGTGCCAGTGTCTCCTCAGATTTGGGGTGATGAGGTTGAACCAAGCTAGATGAGCAGTCCTGGGAGTCACCTCAGTGTTGTTGCCAGCCCAGGGTACATAGGGACAATGGGAGGTCTGGTTGAGGACTGTGGCATCAGTGCCATCATCTCAAGACATCAGTGGTGTGTGAAGAAGGGGACACCCATCCAGCTGGTGCCACAGGAGGGGCTTGGCCCCTGTCTCTGAGGAGCCAGGAGATGCCCATGTGCCCAAGCAGGCAGTGATCTTGTCCCCAGATGTGTAGTCAGGGGTCTTGTCCCCAAGCAGGTGAATGTGATCTTTTTCCCAGGGAGGCAGGAGATGTCCCAGGTAGAGGGGTCTCCTGTCCCCAGGTAAAGGGGTCTCCTGTCCCCAGGCAGGGAAAAGTGTCTCTGTTCATGAGCAGGCAAGTTCAGCACCCTGTCCCCAAGGAGCCAGAAGATTCCCACGTCCCCAGGAACACAGAGCAGGACCCTGCTTCCAAGGAGATGCCCCTGTCCATGAGCCAGGAGATGTGTTCTTGCCCCCAAGCAGGTTCTCAAGGATCTGGTCCCCAGGGATTCAGAGGATGGCCATGTTCCCAAGCAGGCTGGCAGTAAGCAGAGAGCACTCCTGTCCCCAAGCAGTTGAAATGGCCATGTCCCCAAGCAGGCAGAGAAGATCCTGGTTCTGAGTAGCCAGAAAATGTGCATGTCCCTATGCTGGCAGAAATGATCTTGCCCCAAGGAGCCAGGAGATGTCCGTGTCCCCAAGCAGGCAGAAGAGATTCCTGTCCCCAAGAAGCTAGAGGATGCCTATGTCCCTGAGTAGGCTGCCAGTAAGCAGATAGGGGCTATTGTCCCCAAGCTGATGAAAGTGGCCATGTCCCCAAGCAGGCAGAGGGGTACGCTCTCCCTGAGTAGGCAGAAGATCCCCACATCCCTTATCAGGCACAAATGAGCTTGTCCTCATGTAGGCACTCAAGGATCCTGTCCCTGGGCAGGGGAGAGTGATCTGGTCCCTGAGAAGCCAGGAGATGCCCATGTCCCCGGGCAGGCAGAAGAGGCAGAAGGGGTTCCTGTCCCCAGGCAGGCAGAGCCACAGAGAGCCATCGCAGGCAGAGCAACAGGAGGAGCAGAGAGCTGGCAGCGAGCACAAGGGCTGGCACATGGTGACAATGCCCTGTGGGCAACAATTCCTGCCTTGCAGGGTGACAATGCTGCAAGGTGACAATGCTGCAGGGTGTAACGATGCCCCACATGGTACTGACGCCTTGTACAGTGACAACGTCCCACAGGTGATGATGCCCCACAGGGTGACAGTGCCCCATGGGGTGACAATGCTCCATACGGTGACTGTGTCTCTCGGGATGACGATGCTCCACAGGGTGACAATACCCCACAGGGTGAATATTCCCTGCAGGGTGCCAATGTCCTGCACGGTTCCAGTGATGTCCCACAGGGTGACAATGCCCCACAGGCTGACGATGCCCTGCAGGGTGCTGATGTCCCATACAGCAATGATGTCCCTTGGGGTGACACGGTGGCCCCAGGGCAGACACTCCAACTCTGGCTGCTGCACGGATCCCAGACACACACATACACCATGGGTGCCACCCCTAGTGTCACCCCAACAGTTGGGGCAAAGGGTACCCCAGTACTGTGTGCCCCTCTGCCCGTCTGGCCTTTTTGGGGTAATTCACCATTTATTCAACACAAGGCAAGGACAAGGTCAGGGTTGGGAATGCGGGGATTTGTCAACACAATGAGGTCATGTTAACAGGGAGTGCCAGGAGCTGTGGGACATGCAGGGACACATTTTTGCATGCAGGGGCACCTTTTGCATGCAGGGACACCCCTTTGGTTGTCAGGGAAGGTAAAAGCTAAACTCAAGAACTGACCGGCTCTGGTCCATCTGTAGTGGGCAGCGAAGTGTCCTGTGTGCTCACATCCTTCTTCTCCTCCTCTTCCTCCTCCTCCTCGGACCTGCACAGGGAGACAACCGGTCAGCATCCTCATTCTAGACATGATCCCACAAGGATGGGGCTGGCTGCTGCTCTCCTGTCCCCCCAAGGGATAAAAGCCCTGTCAGGGTGAGGTTTGACCTTCATCTCTCCTCTTCATATGCATCAATTTATTGCTTGGAAAATGCAAACGGCTAAAAAGCCCCTCAATGCTAAAAAGCCTTAATCGTTTGAGAAGAGGGACATGGGAATAAGTGTCCCTGGTCCCATGGGATGAGGGTGGCATCCCTTACCCGGCCTCCAGCTCCCCATCCAGATCCAGGCAGTAGTCGGGAGCTTCAGAGCGCGTCGTCCCGTCCCGCACCAGCCCCTCGCGCAGAGACCGCCCGCCCAGGAGCTCCAGCTGCCAGGCAAGGAGTGAAGGTGGTCAGGGATGGGGGGAGGCTGTGGCAGGGCAGGCAGAGACCTCATCCCGAGCCTTTCTCACCGTTGTCAGCTTCCTGAGGGCGGCAATGCGCTCCTCCCAAGTGGCGGAGGACTTCTCAAAAGCCTCATGCCGCTTCAGCAGCTTCTCCACCGCATCCACCGTCTGCCCGTAGTCGCTGCTGGCCAGGTAGGGCTCCTGAGCTATGAGCCACGACTCGGCCACCGAGGCGTCGCGGGAGAACTGGCACACCTCCAGCACTGTGGGAGGGATGGGCAGCGCTCAGTCCCTGGCCCACCCACCCCGCCACCCCCGGCATTGCCTCACTCCTCCCCGGCACCCCCGGCACACTCACGCAGCCGCAGCCGCTCCCAGCGCTGCTCCCACATCTCCATCATGGCTTTCCTCTTGTCCACCAGCTCCACCAGCTTCGCCTTGATCTGTGAGGGGATGCTGTTAGGGGTGGCCCAGATGGCATCACCCCCAGCACCCCCACCCCTGATTTCCTCACCTCTGGTGAGTCCTGGTGCTTGCGCTGCAGCAGCTTCTTGCCCAGCTCGATGCAGTTGGTGAAGTTCTTGCCCCGAGCATCCACCTCAGCCTTAATTCCCTGGTGGTATTTCATCAGCAGCTCCACTGAGGAGACATCCCTAAGGACACAGAGGCACCAGGGTCAGTGGTGCCATCGGTTCCATGTCCATCCCAGGTTCCCACTGGGTGTATCCATACCTGGGTTTCTCCTGTGTCTCAATCTGCCGGACAGTGCTCTCCATCCAGGAGAGCAGATCCCGTGCCATGCTGAAGAAGCGGTGTTTGTCAGCCGTGTCCGTCAGCCGTGCCCGGCGCCCGCTGCATGCTTCTAGCAGCTCCTGCAGTGCTCGGGACACCTCCTGCTCCTGCTCCTGGATTCCAGCTGCCTTCTCCCCGGCATAGGCAGTCTGCAGACGTGCTGCTGTCTCCCGAAACTGCTGCACCTGCACGAACCACAGAACGGCTTGGGTTGGAAGGGACCTCAAAGACCACTGAGCCCAGCCTCCCACCATGGGTAGGGATACCTTCCACAAGACCACAAGAGAATGCTGAGTGCTGGCATCCACATCAGGTTGGAGCCTCACCTGTGCCTCCAGCAGCTGAAGGTCCCTCTCAAAGGCATTGTGCATGCGGTGGAAAGCCTCCACCGTGCCAGCGTCCTCGCCCAGATCCTGGGGCAGTTCCTGGCGCCGGGCGGCGATGAGGGCCAGCAGCTCGGCACCGTCATAGAAGTATTTATGGAGGTCATGGGAGGCGGCGAGGAGCTGCATGCGGGTGTCGATCAGCTCCAGGAGGTCGGCCCAGCTCTCGTTCAGCCCGTCCTTCCACTCAGCTATGGTGGCCGCCTCAATGTGCCCCGCGTCAATGAGGTCCTCAATGGTCAGGTTCACTCGGTCCACGCGCTCCTGCCCCACGCTCCCTGTCTCCCGCGCGAACTCGCGAAACTTCTCCCGCAGGAGCTGCATGGAGGGAAGAGAAGAGTCAAGTCGCCCCCCTCAAGCCACCCGCCAGCACCGCCACAACCACCCCATCACCCTCACCATGACGTGGTCCAGGTCCTGCCCCATCTCCGGGGAGGAAGCAACCACGTCGCGCTCGGCAATCCACTGCTCCAGCTCTTCCACCTCCCGCTTCAGCTGGAAGAGGTTGGACATGTTCTCCAGGCGCCGGCGGCGCTCCTCGGCCGCCTCCTTCAGCCCCGCGTAGTGCTTGTCCACCTGGCCCTGCAGCCGGATGATCTGCTCCCTGCGCGGCCCCGGCACACACACACAGTTCTCACCCACGAAAAAACGTCCCCAGCCCACCCGTGTTGACATCCGGGGGGGTTGGGGGTGAAGGACCCGCTTTGTGCTCCCCACATCCTTCTCCGACCACCTCCCTGCCCAACTGGAGCAGCTGACACTGCCAGAGCTCCAGCCAAACCCCCCACCCACATAGTACTGAGGGCACGGGGTCAGCCCAAAGGACAGGGGACACATGGTGTGGCACCTACCCCTCGGGGTGGCCAGCAGAGAGCAGCTGCTGTGCCCTCCCTGCCAGCTCCTTGATGGTTTGTCCATAGTCCTCGATGGAACGCAGCTGCCGGACATGTCTCTTCAGCATCATCAAGCAGCTCTCCTCATCCTATGGCATGGAAAACATCGATGCCATCAGCACCTGGCGTGGTTGGGGGACAGGGACTAGGGTCTAGACTCAGCACTTGCCCAACAGGAATGTTCTGGCTCCGTCTGAGGCCACAGGGAGCAATGGTAAGCTCAGTGGGGCATGGCATGGAATGGGATGGATAGTGTGTAATGGCCCAGGAATGACACATCAGAGCAGGACACACCACGGTGTGTCACATGTGGATGATGTTCAACAGAACAGTGTAGCACCACCAGGGTCAAGGCCCACGTAGCACAAACACCCCAAACACGGATCACCACATGGAATCGCTCCTCACCTTCGGTTTCTCCTCAGGTCCCATGAAGAGCTCCTGCTCGCTGACCCAGGCCTCGGCCTCGTCGGCATCCAGGTAGTACTGCTGCGCCTCCTCGGCCTCCCGCAGGCGCCGGTGCCGCGCGGCCGCCTCCTCCCGCAGCGTCTCCCACAGCGCCCGCAGCTCCTGCGCCTGTGCCGCCAGCTCTGGGCCTGGCTCCGCACCGCTCCCCGCGGCCTCTCCCCGGCTCAGCACCTCCCCCAGGCGCGGGGCATGGCCCGCCAGCTCCTTCTGCAGTGTCTGCCAGCAGGAGGGACGTCAGAGTGAGAGTCACCCATGGGATGGATCCCAAGGGACGACCCGGGATGGTGGCTGTTGCTTCAGTACCCAGGCTCACCTCATTCCTCTTGGTCAGGCGCTGCACGCTTGGGAGGTCGGTGCCGTGATCCGTCGACCTCGCCAGGGAAAGCCGCTCCTGCACCCACAGCTGGGGAAGGAGTACCCGCTGAGCCCCCTGCAGCACCCACAGGTACACCCAGCCCCCCAGCCCCCGCCACAGCAAGGACACTCACCGTCTCATCCTCCAGATCCCGCCCCAGCTGGTACATGGCCTTAGCAGTCTCCAGCTCCTTCCTCTTCCTCTCCAGTGGCTCCAGCAGCTCAAGGACTCGCTGCCGGAGCATCTGCTCCTGCCTGGTGGTATCTGGCACATCGCCAGCACCAGGGGTGCCCTGCCACCCCAGTTCCTCCAGCTCTTTCATCCATGTTCTCACTTGCTCTTCCAGTCTCTGGCAAGGAAAATCCATATGACTTAGGGATCTGAGCCAAGATGGAGAACCCCAGTCCCGTTTGAGAACAAATTTCATCGCCTTGGCCCTCCTGCCCCTTCCCAAAAGACCCAGTGCGCTGCCAGTACCCACCGTCAACCTCTTCAGCAGCAGGTTGGTGGCGGTGAGGTCCTTGACCTTCTCGGCGTGGCGCAGCTCCTCCTGCGCCCGCCCCAGCCAGCTCTCCAGCTCCCCGTAGCTCCGGGCGTACAGCGCCGCGCGCTCGGCCTCGAACAGCTGCCGGCCCTTGTCCTCGGCAGCACCGTGCAGCTCGGCCCAGCGCCGGCGCAGCTCCTCCAGCCGCTGCGTCACCACCGCGCCGTACTGCGGCTTGCGCGCGGCCAGCTCCGTCCCCTCCTGCCGCAACAGCACAGGGGTCACCGCGGCACGGGGACATCCCACCCCTGCAGCAGGCTGAGAGCATTCCAGAGTCCTGGAATTGTTACGGCTGGAAGGCACCTCTCAGGCCATCGAGTCCAACCATTCCCCCAGAACTGCCAAGGCCACCACTGACCCATGTTCCCAAATGCCATGTCCACAGAGCTTTCAAATCGCTCCAGGGATGGGGATTCTACCACTACCATGGGCAGTCTATTCCAGGGCTGCACAACCCTTTCCCTGAAGAAATTTTCCCTGATACCCAATCAAAACCTCCCCTGGTGCAACTTGAGGCTGTTTCCTCTTGTCCCTTCCCTTGCTTCCTGGGAGCAGAGGCCAACCCCCAACTGGCTGCACCCTTCTGTCAGGGAGTTGTAGACAGCGGGAAGGTCCCCCCTGAGCCTCCTTTTCTCCAGGCTGAACCTCCCTGCTCCCTCAGCAATCCCTCACACTCCAGACTCTTCCCAACTCCATTCCCCCTCTCCGATCATGTGCTAGCACCCACCGCCTCAATCTTCTCCAGCCAGCTCTGGTTGGGTGCCAGCTCAGCCATGAATGCCTGGTGCTTCTGCCACTTGCTGTGGAGACCACGGGCTTCTCCATAGGAGACATCCTGAGCCATCAGCATCTTCTCATCCACCCAGGAATCAAACTGCAGGGAAGGGGAGTCAGTGCTCAGCCGGTGGGGACCCCCCAGGGATGTCATCAGCCATGCTGCATTCCTACCTCACGGCAGCTCTGCAGGAAGGTCTGTAGGTCATGGTTGTCCTGCATCAGACCCGCTGCCTCCTCCACCTTGTCCATGACAGCTCCATGCCTGGCAGGGAACCATGGATGTGCAGCATCAGCCCCTCTGCCCACACATTTCCCACCCACCTGCGAGCCCTGTGCTGGACTCACCGCTCCTGGAGAGTTCGGCACTTCTCAGAGATCTTCTCGGCAAAGATGTTCTCCTCAGCCACCAGCTTGGTGCCACCAACCACCACCTCTGGGACCTTCTTGGCATTGCTCTCCACATCAGCACGGAAGTTCTGGAAGCGGTGCAGGGCAGCAGCCGAGCCCTCTAGTGTGGAGGGCAGCTCCAGGTGGGACAGCGTGTACTCCTGAGGAACACAGCAAGGGATCAGTACACAATCACCCTTTTTGGGATGCCCACAAGCCAAGACACCCAAAGGACATCGCTTGAGCACCCACCTGCTTGGTGAGGAGGATCTCCGCCTGCTTGGTGTCACGGAGGAACTCCTGGAAGTTGCGGCACTGGGTGAGGAAGCGCTTCCGAGCCTCTGCCATCTTGCCCAGGGCAGCCCAGCCGTCCTTCACGCCGCCCAGGCGCTGCCGCAGCCCCTCGTACTCGGGGTCCGTCTGCCCCCCCAGCACCCGCTCCCCCGCCTCCGCCAAGGCGGCGAAGGCTCCCGCGTGCTCCTCGGCATCCCTCCGGGCCGCTTCGTGCCGCTGCAGCATCTCCTCCGCCTCCCCCAGCGACGCCGGCACCTCGTCGACGGCCGCCACGGCTTTCTGAGCGCTGAAGAGCCACGCCTGGAAGTCATCCAGGTCCTGCAGGAAACTCCGGAGCTGCCCGGCTTCCCCCAGGGATGCTGCGCGCTCTGCCAGGGCCGCCTGCAGCTCGTCCCAGGCGGACGTGGCCACCGCCAGCTTCTGGGCCACCTCGGTGGCCGCCTCGGGCCGCTCCTCGGCCAGGCGCTCGCCTGGGAGCGCAGGCCGGCCAGGCGGTCCTGGGCCACCGCCAGCTCCCGCTCGATGCCGTACAGCTTGCGCTGCGTGGCCAGCACGCCGGCCAGGTCGCGGCCCAGCTCGGCCGTGGCCTCCACCGCCCGGGCTTTGCTCCGCAGCCATTTCTGGGTCTCCTCGGACTCCAGGTTGTAGTTGAGGAGGCGCAGCGCCGAGCCCACCGCCCGCCGGCGCTCCGACACCAGCTCCCGGAACCGGCCCCACCTGCGGGACAGAGGCAGGGGATGGATGGCGGGGAATTCACCGCCACCGCCACGGTGTCACCCGCCCAGCCCGGCAGCCCCCGCCGCCGTACCTCTCGTTGAGCTGCTCCCGGCACTGCCGGACCTGGGGGCTCCGGGGGTGCCCACTAGCCAGGAGCCCGTCGGCTGCCTGGTTGACTGCGGCGATCTGGGAAGCCACGGTGGCCATGTCTTGCTCCAGCCCGTCCAACCTGCGGGGACGTCCAGGCTTAGAACGAGCGGCAATTCGGGACAGGGCACGGCAGCACCGCCACGCCAGGGGCTCCATCCCTACCTGCGCTGCGTCACGTCCAGGTCCTCCAGTGTCTGTGGCACCTCCAGCTCTGCCAGCCAGGTCTCCTTGGAGCCCATCCACAGATGGCAGGCGTCGCTCTCCCCGAAAACAGTGTAGAGGTCCAGGGCATCCTGCAGCTGGCGGCCGCGGCGCTCGGCCAGCGCGGTGGCCTCGGCGTGCAGCTCCCGCAGGGTGGCCAGCCGGCTCTGCGCCTCGGGGCCAGCACGCAGCTCCGGCGGGAAGCCCTCGGCCTGCTGCGCCAGCCTGTCCAGCTGCTCCCGGGCGGCCGCCAGCTCGTCCAGCAGTTCCTGGTGCTGCCGCAGCAGGACAAGTGTGCGGGATTCATCCTGGCCCAGCTCCTCGGCGGCCGCCCGCCGGCGGGCATCCTGCAGCCCCTCCGCCAGCTCCTCCATCTCCGCCTGGAACTGGAAGAAGCCCTCGGCTTCCCCGCAAGCCGCGCGCTGAACGCCGCCAGCTCCTCCAGCTGCGCCCACAGCGCCCGCACGGCCGCGCCCGCTCCCGCAGCCTCTCGGCCGCCCAGCCGCGGCCGCCAGCCCTCGCCCACCGCCAGCGCCTGCTCCAGCCGCCCGCCCCGGCTCCGCAGCTCGGCCTCGAAGGCAGCGTGCCGGCGCTGGAGCAGCAGCACGCCCGGCAGGTCCTTCCCAAAGTCCAGGGAGGAGTAGAGCTGCTCCTGCTCCTTGATCCAGCTCTCTGCCTCATCCAGCTCCCACAGGCAGGTCCAGAGGGAGCGGGATTGCTCCAGCAAAGCTCTCCTCCGCGCCGCCAGCACCTGCAGCTCTCGCCGGCACATCTCCAGGTGGCTCACGCGGTCCCGGATGACTTTGGGGTCGCAGGGACGGTAGCCTGGGCAGGGAGCAGGGTGGGTGGTTGTCAGTACAGTGTCCTTTCCCTTGGCCACCCCAGGGATGCAGGGGTGTCCTGGCACACCTACCCTCAGCGTCGGCAAAGCGGAGGGCGGCAGCGCTGATGGCCCGGGTCTTCTCTGCCTGTACGGCCATGTCGGCCTCCAGCAGACGGTGGGTCTGCAGCAGCTCCTCTGCTTCCAGGAGGTGCTTCCCAGATTCGGGAGATGCCAGCTTCACCTGCAGGAGACCCTCAGCTATCATGCACTGACACCCAAAACTCAGCACCAGCACCCCAACACCTCATCTCCCTCCCCAGTGAACTCCCACCAACACCTGGTGGGACAAAGACACCTCTCCCGTGGTGACATCCAATGCCCACAGCTCACCTTGACCTCATCCATCCAGTCGATGCAATGGAGCATCTCCTGGAAGAGGTGCTGCAGGGTGAGGTTCATCTCCAGGCGCTGGCGCCGGGCAGCCAGCAGCTCCAGGAGCTGCTCCCAGAGCCGCAGGATGTTGTCCTTCCGCCCGTTGATGCGCTGGATGTCGTGGTAGCCCTCCAGCTCCAGCTCCTTGGCCACTGCCTCAATGGCCTGCACCCTCTCCCTGTAGGCAGCCGTGTCTGTCTCGATGGCCTCGTGCTTCTTCTTGGCCGCCTCCACTGCCGCCAGGTCCTGCCCGAAGTTGTCCTGCCCCGGCACAGAGCCTGTGGTGAGGCTCTGGTGAGCTCTCCAGGGTGGAGGTCCTGGGGGTGGGTGGTGCCCCTCCTCACCTGGGCCACCAGGCGCTGGTTCTCGCTCAGCCAGGCCTCCCTCATGGCTGCTTTGCGGTCGAAGCGCCGTGCCAGCTGCTCCAGCTTCTCCTGACGGATCAGCTCGTTGCGCAGCGCCAGCTCCCGCTCGTGCTCTGCTTTCTCCAGCTGCTCCCAGGCCTGGGGGAAGGCGGCACTGGACAGGTGCACCTGAATCCCACATCTCCTCACCCACCCATGTCTTCTTCTGATGGTGAACCCCAGCATGACCCCCAGGTGGAGGAACACAACCTGCCATGGGATGGATCAGTCCTGTCCCAGTATGGCTTCAGCATGCCCTGGCATGGACCTGAACTGCCTCAGGAGATGGACCCAAACTGTCCCAGGGCCCATCCCAGCTTGCCCAAGGACCTGAACTGCTCAGGGATGGACCCAGCCTGTCCCAGGAGAGGAATTCAGTTTCCCCCAGGAGATGGACCTGACCTGACCACAGGAGACGCCCCCAGCTCCCACAGCAGACAGAGCCCATACCCGGTTGATGTCAGAGACCAGGCGCCCCTCGTGTGGGGTGTAGACACGCTGGTTGTTGGCCCTCATCCGCGACTGGATGGTGAAAAGCAGCACCTCCAGGTTGCCCTTCTCCTGAAACCTGCCCCAGAGAGAGCTCAGGGTTGGGCACCCTTGGGTGCCCCACACCCCCGAGTGGGCATGGGGAGCAGGGGGCTCTTACTTGGGGGGCTTCTCCACGGTGCGGTAGGTGCTGAAGGCTTGCAGCTGGTGCTGCACCCCAGCCAGCGAGTTGGCGAAGCTGCGGCTGTTGAGGGAGGCAATGGTCTGCTCGATCCAGGTGAGCAGGTCAGATGCCAGCCCCCCATAGCCCTCGATCATCCGCTCCGTCTCCTTGGCGTGCTCGATGACCTGCGGCACGAACAGGAGTGAGCGTGAGGAGCCAGCACCCCAAGAGAACACCCCCGACAGCCTCAATGCCATTCCCTACCTTGCCCAGGCGCCTTCCCTCCACTTCCAGCACCTTCATCTTGGAGAAGTAGTGGTAGAAGGCCACCACGTAGGTGATGATGGACTTCTCATCCGGGTTCTCCGTGAACACATCTGCCCGGTGTGAGCAAGAGGCATCACTCCTGACCCAACCTCATCCCACCTCACAGGCCACCACAGCCTCATGAGGGCCCGCCTGTGCCCACCCAGGACCTCCAACCGAGTATTGGGAACCTCTCTGTGCTCCATGGAGCTTGAGAATGTCCCAGGGGAAACTGAGGCAGGAGGACTGGCAGCAACTGCCTCACCTTCGGGGTCAAGGAGAGGGGTGATGCCCAGGTGCCGCTCTGCCACGCTGAACGCATGCTCCAGGTTGTGCCGGGCATTTGATTTGGTAAGGTTTTGGAAGTCAACCAGCTCAGGCCTGGGGACAGAGGGCATGAGACAGCGGTGACACACCTGTGAGACATCTCTTGGTGCCACAGCCACCCCAGTGCCTGCCACTGTGCCACCTACCTGTGCCTGTGGATGAGGGCATTGAAGGCCAGCCCGTCCTTCCAGCTTGAGGTGAAGTTGGTGACGTTCACGTGGGGGTAACTGCAATGGGGACAGGGTGTCACTGTCACCCGCCAGACACTCCCAGACCCCAACACGGTTGTGGTAGGGGTCCCACCACCTACCCTGCTGTCTTCATCTGGCACCAGAGCAGCAGTGCATCCCTGGCAGAGCGTGTCTCCCGGCCTTCCTGCGTCTCCACGATGATGTCCTGAATCTGGGGGGCAAAAAGACATTCTGGGGTAAGAACAACAGTTCCATGGAGGATGTCTCCCACTTGGGAATGAGATGTAGAGCAGAGGGATGCCCCAAACCACCTGCCCTCACCTGGAAGCGGAGGATGATGGTCCAGATGAGGCCAAGGACGAGGCGGTGGTTGCCATCCACAATATCATGAGATCCCATGTTCTCCAGGTGCACCCTCTGCTCCTTCAGGAACTGCAGCGCCTTGTCTACATTCTCCAGGCAGTGGATCCGCATCCGGCCTTTGGTGGGCTTGGGCTGGGGCATGACAGTGCTCAGCACCCTCCCTTACACACCAGGTACCCCAAGCCCTGCCTGGGGACACCCCCACACCCATGCTGCCACCCCAACCCTTAGCCAACACCAGGAGAGATGGTGTGGCGTGGCTTGGCAGGCCACAGGTCCCAGGGTCTCCAGCTGGATGGGATTCCTACCAGAAGCTCTCCTGACAGCACCTCCAGCAGCTTGATGAGCACCCGCCCATCGCGGAGGTCCATGTAGAGGTCCGAGATGCGGCAGGTGACGCGAGCCAGGTGCGAGTTCACCCACTTGGTGAAGGTTTTCTTCTGCACGGCCTCCCGCTCATCTGCAGGGACAGCGGGCACGGAGTCACCCACAGCGGGGACAGCCCAGGAGGGACCGAGGGGACCTGCCACCCACCTGCCAGGGCTTTGATGCGGGAGCGCTCGAAGAGCCGTGCGGAGCTGTTGTCGTTGTCCAGCTCGTCGTCGGACGCGTCCCAGCGGACATTGATGCGGCTGTACTGCTGCTGCAGCTCCAGCTGCTCGTAGTCATTGGCCGAGGTCATGGTCCCAGTGTGCCCCGGCCCGGTGGCCGTCGGCTACCGGTGAGAGGCCCCTGGGGGACAGCAGGGCCGTGAGCATCGGTGCGGCCGCGGCGGCTCACCGGCCCTGCGGCACGTGGGGATTTGCGGCTCAGAGCCTCGGGATAAGCTGCTCAGAGGGATTTAGCCTCGCCCCACCCAGGTGTTGGGGGGGGCACCTGGCAGCTGCCTGCTCCAGGACCCTCATGCTGGCCCCGCCGAGCTGTGCTAATGGCTATTTACGGTGCTGTGTCCTCACCCCAGTCCCTCTGCCCAGCTGAAACCCCAGCCCAGCTCCCCAGAGGTGTCCCCAATCCTTGGATGCCCCCAGGGAAAGGGGCTGCTGCTCATCCCACCCCAACCCCTGCGTGGCCCAGGGGCTTCACCAGCACTGGTGGCAGAAAGTGGGTGACAGCTGCCGGCAGGGGGGCCACCCACCGCCGGGGACATTTGAGACACAGATAGGACATGGCTAATATCTAAAAATGCCTCTGAGCAGCTGTCAGTGGCTGCTGGGGCCCCTGAGGGGTGTGAGGAGATAGGCTGGGGCTCCCCACAGCCAGCAGCATGTCCAGGACCCACCCTGCAACCCAGAGCTGCACAAAGCCCTCAGTTGTGGGTGCCAGAGGGAGCCCCATGTGCCCCAAATCCCTGCTATCCCCGTGAGCTGTGACAACCCATGGGCCCCCAGGTCCCCCTCGGGTGCCCCGGGCATCCCCCAGGTCCCCCCTGGCAGGGTTATCGGGGCAGCCCAGGCTGTGCCACACCCCAGCTCCACACCCTAATCGGGACGGCGCAGGCAGGGCCTTGGCGCTGGGACCTGGAGGCACCAGGAGCATGCAAGGACATGGAGGAGCATGCAGGAGTGTGGGCAGTGCAGCAAGGATACAGGGGAGCACACCAGAGTGTGCAAGTGTGAGGAAGGGCATGGAGAAGGGTGGCAGAGTGTATACCTGTGAGCCAGGACATGCAGGGACTCGTCACAGCATCCACATGTGAACGAGGACATACAGAAGTGTGACAGAGTGCGCCTGTGAGCAAGGACACACAGGGACATGCCAGAGCGTGCACAGGTGAACAAGGACAAGTAGAAATGTGCCAGTGTGTGTCTGCCTGAGCAAGGACACACCAGAGCGTACAAGGGACACACACAGCAGGCACACAAGTGAGTGCAGGGCCATGCACGTGTGTGCCAGGGCAGGCAGGAGGGTGCAGCCCCTCGTGCCATGACTCTGTGCCTCTGCCAGAACACCCAGCTCGCCCTGGCAGGAAAGCCCTGTGGGAGACCAAATTTGTGGGTTTTGCCCCCAAAAACTTCAGGGACTGCCAGCAGGATGGATGTTCTAAGTAGTGTCAGATCTCTGCAAGATAGCTCAGTTCTAGCTGTCCCTGATAACACAGCAGTGGGGCCACGGCTGCGAGCATCCAAGGAGGAGAAAGAGGAGGAGGAGGAGGAGGAGGAGGAGGAGGAGGAGGAGGAGGAAGAGGAGGAGGAGGAGGAGGAGATGACGCCGATGGGAGCAGGCCCATGGGAGCATTCCGAGCGCGGGCACTCACCCACCCTTTAAATCTCCCTCCGCCGCACCGGCGCCTTCCGAGCATCCCTCCCTTCCACAGCCACGCTGCCACCAGCACCCGCCACCCGGGAATTGTCATTCCTCCCGCTCAGCGTGCGGAAAGCGGGGAATGCCAGCATGCCGGCCTCGCCGCCAGCATCCTGCGGCCATGGCCCGGGCAGCGTCGCCTTCCCCGGCCAGCAGCTCGGCACGGTGAATCAGCACTTCCCGGTGAGGGGCTGGCACCGTGCCACCACCACGGTCCCCCCGCTGGGCACAGGGAGTGTCCCCCCACACCCCAAGGGTGGCCAGGGACACGGTTGGCACCTGGCACCTATGGCACCCTCAAACCCGTTCCCTAGCTCATCCCTCACAGCCACAGCATGCTGCCGGAAAGCCCGTTTCCAGTGCACAGAAACTCATCAGAATCCCCCAAAACACCCCAAAATTCTGCCCCATTCTCTCCACCCAGATCCTGGCGTGTCCCCATTGCTCCGCTTCACCAAAACACTTGGATTTGGCATCTTCCCCACGTCCACAAGCAGCTGTGCTCTGGTTGGGAAGGGGCAGGAGCCGGGGGGCATCCCCCCAGCCCCCCAACAGTCTCCTGCCTGCCAGGCGCAGGGCCAGGGCGGGGAGCAGATGGTTCCTCTCGGCACGGCCGCGCGGCACAGCACGGGGCGCCTGGGCATGGCAAGGCACGGCACGGCTCCTCCGGCTGCGATGCCCTGCTCCAGCCAGGGCTCCCGGCCACACTCCCACCCGCCAGGAGAATTTGGGCTTCCCCAGGGCCACATGCCGGCCGTGCCAGGACTGTCCCATGTCACCCAAGCCGGTGACACGCACACACGTGCTGACACTCCACAGACATTTTTGGCTATAAATAGGCCTCCCCTGCGCACGGCGCCAGCCAAGCCCCGCTCCCTTCTTAGGAGCTGCCCCCCGCACCCCAAAATCACCAGACAGTGCCCCAAAACCACACAATAGCTATAAAATACTCCATGCTGGCACCCAGCAGGGTTTTCTGAGTCTCCTATGCTTGCCACCATCTTCCAGGGTGCCCCAATCCCCTGCTTTGGGAGCTGGAGATTTATAAAGGGAAAAGCTGGGAAATCAGGCCTGGGGGGCCCCTAGGTTATTGGGGTGAGGGTAAGCATTCCCTCAGCTCAATGCCCACCCAGGAGCATCCTCCTGGCACTGAGATAAGGGGGCCCAAGGGCACAGCACCCCAAAAACGCTTCCCAGTAACTCCAGTTTGTCCAGTTGCTAAAAACTGAGGGACAAAGTGGGTTGGGTGATGTGTCCCACCAAGACCCTCAGGACTCAGCTTTTCCACCACGTCCTAACTGTGCTAGGAGCACCAAGGACTGGTGTGGGGAGCCCTCCAGGGGTTGGCACCCCGGGAGAAGTGTCCCCAGGGTGTCCCCAGGCTGTCCCCAGGGTGTCCCTAGAAAGTCACCGCCACTCCCTGGCCCCGTCCTTCCCGAGAGCAGCCCCGAGGGACACGGGGTGCCAGCAGACCCACCGCCGCAGGGCGAAAAGGGGGTTCAGGCTCCCCGGAGGGCTCTTCACCCCCGCCACCAAACTTTCCTCTGTGCCCACCGTCTCCCCCGGTACCGCGCCCGGTGTTCGGTGCCGCACCCCCACCCGGTATCCCCGGGGCGGGCAGCGCCTGCCGGTGCCCCCCTCCCCGCACGTCCCCGGGGACCGGCGCCTCCCGCTGTCCCCCGGTCCCTCCCGTGTTCCCCGGAGCGGCGCATCCCGATGCCGCGGGGTCTCACCTGCGCGGGGCGGCGGGCGGGCGAGCGGCGGCGGCGGCGGCGGCGGGGCCGGTGCGGGAGCGGGGCGAGGGGAGAGGAGCCGCCCTGCACCTCGATATAAATAACATCTGTGCGCGCAGGGACATATCGCTGCCCGGCCCCGATAGCCCCGCTCCCCCGGGAGGGCCGGACCGGGCGGGCGGGGACGGGGATGGGCGCAGGGACGGGGACGGGGACGGGCCGCCCGCCCCGCAATGCAGCACAGCGGCGCCCCCCGGCCGCCAGCGCCACCGGCACCGGCAGCAGCACCAGCAGCACCGACACCGGCAGCACCGGCATTGGCGGCTTCATTGGCAGCAGCACCGGCGGTACCGGCGGCGGCACCGGCACCCGCAGGCTGCGGAGAGGCGCGGCGCCCCGCCAGCACCGGCGGGGGTCCCCGGCCATTCCCCCGGCCATTTCCCCCGGCCAGCCCACCTGTCCCCCGCTAGTCCTGGATGCCCCCCAGCTACTCCCAGGCATCTCTCAGCTAGCCCTGGGCGTCCTCCACTAGCCCTGTGAGTTCCCCAATTCGTCCCAGGCACCCCATAGTTAGATCTCAGTGTCCTCAAGCTTGTCCCAAGCACCCCCTAATTAGCCCTGGATGACCCCCACCAGCCCTGGATGTCCCCCAACTCGTCCGTGGTGTCCTCCATCTAACCCAGGCAGTCCCTGGCTAGTCCAAGCCGTGCTACAATCAGTCCTGGATAACCCCCACTGTCCCTGGATGCCCCCCAGCTACTCACAGGCACCCCACACCTGGCCCTGGGTGCTCCCCACTACTCCAGAGTGTCCCCCAGCCAAATACCAACACCCCACGGTTGGCCCTGAATGTCCCCCAGCTAATCCTGGGTGTCTCCCACTAGCCCTTGCTCCCCCCCAGGTACTTCCCAGGGTCTCCGACTGTCCCTGGATATCCCCCAGCTAATCCTAGGCAGCTCCCAGCTAGCCTTAGGTGCCCTTCACTAGCCCCGGATCCTCCCCAGGTCACTCCAGGTGTCCCCCACTAGCCTTGGGTGCACCCAGGTAGCTCCAGGGGTCCCCCACTAGCCCTGAGTGCCCGACTAGCCCAGACCCCCCCAGTTATTCCCGGTTGCTCCAAGCAGCCCCACGGCCCCTTAGCCCCCGCCCATTCGTCAGGCCCCGCCCATTCCCCGTAGGCCACGCCCACATCCAGATCCTC